>JSYV01000347.1:0-48566 GCA_000787455.1 Evansstolkia leycettana | reverse complement strand
TAGATTGGTTCGTGGCCCGCTCGGTGATGTGGCCCGCTCGGTGATCGATTACGTTACTTACACTGCGCCACCACTCAACTGAACTGAGGCATGATATATCCATCCTATTTACTCTCCAATAGTACAGAGTTCCCATACTGTACAGTTTACTCAGAATGATGCCAATTATTTGAAGTCATGATTCTGGAAGCTGGCTCGAGCAACCGTCCTGCTTCTAGAACCTCCCCGGAATGTCCCTTAACCCGGACATGGTTAGTGCGAAAAGGTTCAGAATTCTCGATGGATACGACGAATTGTGTCCAGACAATTGAATGGACAGCTCCAGCACTCCTGAGTCTTCGACGTATGTAGTGGAGTCTCTCACGGAACGATTCTAGAGAACATGCTCCCGTGGGATATCCGAGATCCGTCCTCAGGGGATATGTAGTGGCGAATCTGCGATGGCTTCGCTCTCATCAATTGTACATTGTGAAGCAGTTGACTATGTATTCCTTACTATCTGAGCCGTCATCCAAGTGTAAGTTTCGATCTCCATACGTTTGATGTCATGTAACTTTATCTATATAACGATATGAATGCAAGAAGACTGTCCCAATACATCCCACTTCAAGTGAGCAAGGGGGCATCCGTATTTGAAAATTATTACGGGAATAGAGCATCTACATACCGATGCACCTCCCTCCCGGGGAAAGTAACGAGGGCCTTGGAATGATCGGAAGGGCATGTAACAACTACCAACGTAGGGAGATTTCCCGAAACATGTACAAAGCTATATTCATAAGCATGCGCAATTGATATTGATACTGATACTATAGAAGCAAGGTGCTGGTAGGGTATTGAGGGATTCAAATCGAAATCTAGCAAATCACCACCGTCACCAAGCGCGTCGTTTCAGTATGGACAGTTTCTCCGGACGGGCCACGCCTTTGGAACGGATCGAGAACAGAAGAGCGTGTACAAACATCATCATAGCCATCGTTAATACTCTCCAAGAGCAAATATAGAAGCAAGCATAACAGACGTCAGCTGCACAATTCCCCAGAATGACTGATGAACCAGCCAATCAGTCACTGCTGCTGCTGGATGAGCTCGAGGAGCTGGAACTAGAGCCAGATCTCCGCCTGTGGTGTTTCCTATGCTTCTTATGGTGCTTGTCGTGCTTCTTACCATGGCGACCTTCAACCCTGTTCCGCAGAGTTAGTTTCAAAACTTCCAAAGAAAAGCATACCACCAGAGTAATACGCACATATGTTCCACAGCATTTGCACCAAGAGCACCCGCCAACGCGCCGCCAGCAGTCGCCAATAACCCTCCGCCAAGTTTATGTCCCAGATAACCTCCGCCCACACCTCCAAGGAGCGAAGCACCTAGCCCTTTCTCGCCTTCTGCTCCTCCTGGACCGGGAGGGCCAGGAGGATATCCCTGTTGAGGCTGAGCGCTGTAATACGAGGCATTTTCGCCTTGACCGTACGGCTGCTGCTGGTGAGAGGGATATGGCGAGTGGCTCTGTTCGTGTCCGTATGGAGGCTGTCCGCCATGTTGGTAACCCGGGCCGTTACCTGGGTATCCGCCTGATGGAGGAGGACCGCCATATGGGGGCTGCTGGTGGCCCGGCTGGCCGTAAGGGCCCGCGTGGCCGGGATAGGGCTGGTTGTGCTGTTGCTGATGATCGTAGGATTGCTGTGGCTGTCAAGATAAAAAGCTGTTAGCCCAGTTGCAGAAGAATGCCCATCAGGTGCTGGCACCCAAAAGAAGCATAGCTGCGCCAAGCCGTCTCTCTGCACATCAGCCCCGTCCGCAAGTGACCCGCTCCCTACAGAAGATCAAGACTGGTGTCGACAAGACTGATGCAGATGTAAAAAAAGAAAAAGGCAAGAAACCAAGTCTCCAACTGTGCTTACAGGATATTGGCCATACGGCCGCTGCTGTCCGTACTGGCCTTGCTGCGGAGGGTAGCCTTGTTGACCGCCATAGTATCCGCCGCTGTACTGATTGTTGTTGTCGTGTTCGGGCGGGCCGTGCTGACTGTAAGGAGGGGGATTGCTGTAGTTGTGGGACATGGTGATTGCGGAAAACGAACAAAATCACAGCCAAAGAATGAAAGCTGATCTCTCGCTTAGGTGTAGGAAATGATGGTGGTATGTGTCAAAGGACAGAGTGACAGATTCTCTGAAAGAAAAAGGGAGCCTTCTCTGATTCTTTGTCGCCTAGGACGCTTGGCAAGGCTGGTCAGGAACCCGCTGGGGCGTGGGGCCGCTGCTGACGGCGCAAAGGAGGATCGAGTCATCAAATGTGTGCGTGGAACTGTGGCTGTTCATTTTCTAGTTGCCTCTTTTCAAATCTCCAAGGCAAGTTTTGCGCTGATAAAGTGTGGCTGAGATGTCTTTCATACACCAAACAGAATTAGATCTACATGATAATTGCCAATGTATCAACATGATAGATCTCGATCAGATCGGTGTCGTTGTTGGGCTGCAATTCTTAGGTAAGATCAGGCAATCTACGTCTGGAAGCCTCTCTCTCCTATTACTATCTAGATACAGGATCCTCAAGAAAGAGCATATAAAATGTTTATAAGAATTGAATCTATTAGAACCCTAATAAAACCCTACCAATACTAGCTGAACATGAACAAGACCACAACATTGAGAAGTGTACAGGTAAACAGTGAAGAGCTGAGTCTACGGCAGAACATCGAATTCTCATCCCTGTAACATCCCAGCATGCTTCTAAACGTTCACCTAAGAAGACAGTTGAGTACGAGCTGACTCAGACTGGAGTTGAATATACCTTGCATGGGTATGAGAGTTCTTCAGCAGTTGCTCCAAATTCACTGAAGCAATTTGCTGCAAACCAGTCTATTTTGCACTGGATGCAGACAATGTACTATGACAAGTGGTCTACTCTCTTGGGAGATTGTTATGAAGCAAGTACTCATTGTTTGAAGCGCTCATAGCTGCATGAAACCTTTTCATGACAATGAGAATGGCCACCAGACCTGCCTTACTCAAAGGCTGCACACTATCAATTGATGACAACAATGCCATTGTCTGACTTACTAGCCATACTCGCATTGTGTGTTATGTAGATCTATCAAATCTATCCATGGAACTTCCCTATATAATCTGACCTCCTGGCGCCTGGATAGATCCATACTTGTACTTGATCAATACGATAACATGTCTAATAACGTACACAAGGATTCTGCTGCCGGGTTTCTCCTCGAAAACTATAGACACCATTGAGTCTAGGGATCAAACAAGACTGGAATTGACCAGGCGAGGGTAATCTCATTCCCTCAAAAGACTCACAAAGGTGCCTCGATAGGTTTCAAGGTAACTTGCGTAATGTGTGTATTTGCCGCAATTGTACAATATGGAAGACGAAAGAGGGCAATGTCGTAAATATCACATTGTCTTCTGTCAATGATCTGGGATTCAGACTCTCATGTAGCAAGGGTCTCGGGCATATATTTCTCTTTCTGCATCCGCAGCATTCTGGTCTGCATTGACAGGAATTGCAACTGTGAGATTTCTGATCTTAGTATCAGCTCTGCTTCCTTATCATTCTCCATCTTTCAAGCACTAAAGACGGTAGCTTTACGTTTTTGGTATGTACTTGCGTCCTTCAGGCTCTGGCATATTGCACCATCTTTCCATCTTCATGAGCACTCATCATGTTCCCTTGCCTTTTGACAAGATGATCATTATGATGCCACTAATCCCTTTCTAAGAAATGTTGCCTATTATCATACTAACCTAACGTCAGTGTGCAGACTGCCCATCCAGTCTTCAACATCTCTGATCGATGCCCTACCTATACAGCTATCATCCACGCAGCTACCCCACGCATACAAATGTAATTGCCAACATGCGCGGGAGACGCTACAAGGAGCGCCCAGTCCCCTTCAGCCCGTCTTTGCCCATTTTCGACGAGTCGGTGGGCAAATACGTTGTCAGAAAGCCGGAAACTCCTACCTCCGAGAAGACGGAGAGCGCTGTGTGCGCATCCCCTGACAAGGCCAAGGACATAACGCCACCGAATAAGGACCATGGTGCTTCTCAAAACCAAACGGCACAGAAGCAGAAGCGCGAGGCGACTAAGAACAGAGGCCTGCCGACCGTTTGGCCTGATCATTCCTCAGGCCCTTCTCGGGGCTTTGCTGGGGATGGTTTCATCCTCAAACCGGGACTGGTTCTGAAGCGGTCGTCTCGTGTTCGAAAGACATCGTTGAGGAAAGTGCTTGGTCTTGATTCGAAGAGTCGTGCAAAGAAGAAGAAGTAATCCCTTACTCAGCAGAAGTGAGTCTTCATTGAATTTATGACGCAAGGATCGAGAAAAGTTGGTGACTGTCTGATGTCTGTCTAAGCGAGTCTTCAAGCGCCAACTGTTTTGCCTCAGCCGGCAAATTGAGAGCAATTGGTGATGCCCACGGTCACTGACTGCGACGAGAACATCTTCTGAATGGATCAGGAGGGTCTCACCTGCGATCCTCAGTCCATTAGCTCTCGTCTATTAGATACATGGATTAGGGGAGGAAGGATGGGATAGTGGAGGGGGCGATGAACACAAGTGAGCGAAAGGCACACGCAACCGATATGGGGGTCTAGCTTGTAATTCGGTTCCTATCTTTTCTCTTCCTCTTTTGTTCTTCGTGAAGCGAAACTGCTCAAATCGAGGAGGGTCGTATTATCGACCAAGTTTCGTTGGACCTCAAACATCACGCAATACTCGATATCACTTTGTTCATCAAAGTACGGAAATAGATAATGCTTCATCTTCATCCTCGACCCAATATCCATCTCTTATCTTATTTCATCATGTAAAATCACTCACCATATCAGCATGTTCATCCGAGTAACTCCCTGTCTATGCCTAAGACAGCATACCAGGAAAAACGCTGTAACCTACACATTTGAGGCATTTAGTGGGTAAGTTTGCCTACAAGATGTGTACGTTATAAGTCGTTGTCGCACCACCAGTTTCTGAAAGTAGACATGCAATATGAAGCCTCATTCCCTAATGTCGCCGTATTTAGGGGAAATCAGACTCGCTATCTGCGTTAGATTGAAGATTACGACGCAATGGAAAGTTAAGTTGATGAGATTCAATTGTGTGTACCTGCGGATGGTTGATATCGAGAAAGTTAATCCATACCTAAGGTAAGCAGAGCATTCCGCAGATCTAGAAGCGCAGAGGTCGAGGGTTGGCTCTGTATGGCTGTTCAGCTTTCGGTCAACTTCCGAAGCTTTGAATTGTGGAGTGTACCAAACTGCTTCATTCAGCACTTTGACCGACCGAACTTGCAGAGGTGATGGAGATGCCGCCGGGTTCTAGGCCAGGCAAAATCTACTGTGGCGCTGTGCGCCGATGACAGCGGATGAGAACCTTATTGACAAGGTCTGCGAGGAAAACAAATGCAGGGTCGTGATCATGATCATGGAAATTGTTAGCATGCCTACGGAGCACTCCCTCCACAATGGCATTATGGCGAGCAATTCATGAACTGCCATTACATGGTCCTGTGTACGTCTCAGTCAGCAAAAAGAAATGAGGGATATGCCGCGATGTGAAAACTTAACAGTGGCTGCAGGCCATGTGAAGCCGGATTTTTTTTAGCAGTAAGCTTCAATTTTTGAGTTCTGTCCGTCGAGTAGTGTCCACTCATACACATAGTGTTGGAGGAACTTTTTGGATCAGACATCCAGTACTCCGTACCCCGGACTTTCCACAGTTGACTGGTCACTTGGCCATGAGTCATGAGTAGAGGTAGAATACTCTTGATAGATGGGAGATCAGTCCTGTAGTCAACTCTCGATGATGTTTTGCATCGAGGGTTCCCCGACTCCTGGATGGCGTTGTCGTCAGTTTCACGTCCTCAAGCCTTTCACTTGTCCTTGGATTGATTCTTGTGCTTCTTGGCCTCCGTGGTGATGCGGAGACTGACAATGAGGCTTGGCAGACACCGCAAACTTGATTGCGTCGGCAACTAAGATGGCGTCCATGGATAGGCGCAAGAATTGTACTGTATCCTCAGACAAGAGAGTGCTCTTTGTGGGCGTGCCAGTAAGTAAACTTTGCGAACTCCACGGTATCCACACGGGAATAATACCGGGTCCATCCTTGTGGCCCATGGTCTCTTCATCCCGAACAGTACCCGCCAAAGTCAAAACGTGTAATCCGTGCTCCGGAGTCCATGCTGACAACGGTGATCTGCGCTGTCGAGACAACTGAGAAGTTGAGAACCCACCGTCTTCACTGGGCCTTAACCCGATAGTCCTGGCCAAGAGCTCCCTCGTCGGCCTCATCTAAGGTCCTGCCACTCACTTCTCGACTAAGCCAACCTGAATGAATGAAATGTCCTGATCTCTCTGCCAACAACGCTGCCTGGCTCTCGCGCTATCCAACCTCAGGACCAACAATAGACTTTTCTGCCCCGAGAAAGTTTCCCCGGCCCTATTCAGAGCAGTCAACGATCCACTACGATGCACCGACTGCTGTACAAGTTCCCTTTTGGGGGATGATCAGCAGTGTTTCCCCCCTCAAATGTGCCACCCCACGGAGATAACCTGACCCATGATGCGGCTCAAAGCTCCCAGCTCCAAGAAAACACGAGTGATGTCGTGTTAGACGTCGTGTTCTTCAAGCGGGGTCTTCCTCGCCTGAACTCTTCTGTTACTTTGTTTCTCCCTTGCGTATCGTGTGCACCTCGTCCCTGCTATCCATACCCTCAACCGCCGATTTATACTCGTATCCGAGTAGACTACTGCCACCCACTGTGTCTGCTCTTCGCTTATCACCACTCTTCCATCTGCGCCATGGCGGATACGCTGGATGGCAAGCCGCAGCAGACGGCGGTTGAAACTCCAGTGCACGAGGAGGAGCGCATGAGCATAGGACGATACTTGGCCACCCGACTGTCTACCTTAAAGCCGCCGATGAACAAGGCCCCGAATCCCTTTTCATCACTTGTTCTTCTCAACAGACAACAATGGCTTTTCGTCACTGTACGTAATCTCAGCCTGTCCAACCCCTCAGAATCGAGGAGACATCCTCAAGTCAAGAGACGACTCCAGTGAAGTGGCGCGAAATAGAAACTAACGGACATGTTTACAGATCGCCTTTCTAGGCTGGACGTGGGACGCCTTCGATTTCTTCACGCTTTCATTGACGACTACCGACGTGGCCAAGACGTTTAAAAAGTCCATTCCCGAAGTGACATGGGGAATCACTCTTGTGCTTATGCTCCGATCTGTAGGCGCAATCATCTTCGGCATTGCTTCTGACCGTTGGAACCGCAAATGGCCCTTTGTTGTGAACATGTTGCTGTTCATTGTTCTTGAGCTCGGAGCCGGCTTCGCTCAGACTTGGAGACAATTCCTGGCCACTCGTGCTCTGTTCGGAATTGCCATGGGTGGTCTCTACGGCAATGCTGCGGCGACAGCACTCGAGGACTGCCCAACGGAGGCTCGTGGTATCATTTCCGGATTGCTCCAGCAGGGCTATGCTTTCGGTTACCTGCTCGCTACTGCCTTTGCGCGTGGTCTTGTCGATACTACCTCTCATGGATGGCGCCCGTTCTACTGGTTCGCGGCCTGCCCTCCCGTCTTGCTCATCATCTTCCGTCTCTGTTTCCCTGAGACAAACGCATTCACACAGCGAAAAGCGTTGCGCGAAGGCAGCCATGGCAGCGTTACCCACAACTTCTTGTCAGAGGGTAAAGTGGCTGTCAAGCGTCACTGGCTTCTTCTCATCTACCTGGTGCTCCTCATGACTGGCATGAACTTCATGGTAAGTTATCCTCATTCCATTCTCCTTCTGGTCCTGACTGGCAAAAAAAAAACACTGAGCTGACTGATCCATCTTCTAGTCGCACGGCTCTCAGGATCTCTACCCTACCATGCTCAAGGCGCAATACAATTTCTCGGCAAACGCCGTGACCGTGACCCAGGTTGTCGCGAATCTCGGTGCCCTCACGGGCGGCATGCTCTGCGGCTGGGCCAGTCAGATCTTCGGCCGTCGCTTCTCTCTCATCGTCATCTGCGTCGTCGGCGGAGCCCTGCTTTACCCGTACACATTTGTGAAGTCCAAGTCTGTCATCGCAGCCGCGTTCTTCGAGCAGTTCTGTGTCCAGGGTGCATGGGGTATCATCCCTATTCACCTGATGGAGCTGTCTCCCGCTTCGATCCGAACTTTCGTCGTCGGTACCTCTTACCAGCTCGGTAATCTCGTCTCCTCGGCGAGCTCGACCATCGAGTCGACCATCGGCCAGCGCTTCCCGTTGCCGCCCTCAAAGGAGGGCACGACGGGCTATGAATACGGCAAGGTCATTTGCATCTTCATGGGCTGCGTCTACGCATACACCATGATCGTCACTTTCTTTGGTCCTGAGAATTTGGGCCGCGAGTTCGACGTCGAGCATGACTCGGAGGAACTGGTTGCGACGGGTCAGCTTGACCTCGAGAAAGCTATTGCTTCCCACAGGGAATGAATAGGATGAGAGATTAATGATGTTGGCTTGAGGATACGTCGTGATGGCTTCTTCCTAGTTTATTAATGTGATGGTTGTATGAACATCTCAGTCACGGACTTGAATGAATCTTGCTGTGTGTATCGGGATCTCTTCCGATCGGATCTAAGATTTCCAATATGGAATCTCTACCCTTTTTTTCGCGAAGAAGACGGGAAATTGATGGAGTAGGCTGTACTATGGTCCATGGATTATAGATAGAGACCAGATAAGGTCAACTCTGGCCAGTCAAGCAGCTGTGATAACCCAGTTGGTCCATCTTGCTCCGCCTGTCATGCTTCAGTGATACGCGCGGGAGACCAGGTGAAGGCAACCCCGCACGAGATGTGCTATAAGCTTGCTGTTGTACCATGGCAGGACTCGAGGGGAAGACTATCCAAGTAAATACATATACCCAATGATGACAAGTACACAGGGCATGAATTATCAGCCGGATTCGTTTGTCGAAGCGTTACAAGCGAGTGTTCGTTGTGATGGTGGCAATCAGGCTAGATCGGCAGGAACAGAAAACTGGTAAATCCTGTAATATTGACTCGCAAACTATGTAAATCTTGAGACAAGAGATAGATATAACAATCACTACGGAGCGATCCATCGACAAACTGCTGGGCATGCGTCTATCTTGAGGCTGCTCACCCACCTGCCAAGAATTAGCTTGTTCGCGCACAGCAAGGACTAATCAAGTAAGTGACTGAAGTAATCTGGAGTCTTCCCGTCTTCGTCCTCCGAAAGGCTTCGAAACCAAGTTAGTCCCGGCTCTCGTTTGTTACTTACTGCTACTGCTCGTCATCAGATCCAATTCCAAGGTCAACGCTTGCCAGCATCTCTCATGTTGACCTTTGGCCCTTTTTTCTTTTCTTCACTCTCTGATCTCTCTCGCTCTACGCGTTCCGCCCTGTCTCGCTCTTTCGTCCTCACTCCGACAAGTCCACTCCTATCACCGGGGCCCTACCGCAGTGGGCTAGCAGCCCGTTTTTCTCGACGACGCCTCCCGTTTCCAACCTTCCGCCAAACATTCCCCGACATTCCTGACTGACTTTTAGCTATCTCATCCCTTGCGGCCGTCGCCATCCCAAGGATCTGGCAAATCTTCAGAGCTGGGCCGTCGTGTGCGCTGGATGAGTGCCTCCTCCGCCTCCTCAAATGCACAGACGCTCGTCTGGCTCGCCTGTCGAGGACGACGCTGAAGATTCTTTCGTCTCCCGAACGCCGACAGAAGAAAGTCATGGCTCGCAGGTCCATGATTCCCCGGATAAAGCACGGTCGCAGATAGCCCGGACAGGCACGAGTTTCGATCTCCGCAGAGACAACGGCTCCTCGACGCCGCGTTCGAGAAATTCGAGCACGTGGAGGAATCCGTTGTCGTCGTCCTCGCCGTCGCAGACCGTTGTTGTCACCGATACAAAGTCTCCAGCTATGATTTCGCTATCTTCTCAGCGACTTTCCATGGAGTCGTCTCCGGAGGGTCTGCGGTTCCGGCAGTCTCGTCGACGCAGTCCGTGGCTCTGTTCGATCCTGACGACATTGACGACTGTTTTCGCATTGGCGTTCCTTCTTTCCATTGTCCGTTCGTTTACGCGTCGTCAAGTCGGTGGAGATGGTTGTGGGATTCCGGTTATGAGTCCAACGTTTATCCGAATGCTGGGTTTTGACACGGAACATACGCGGTTTGCGAGCAAGTACAACTTGTACCTGTACCGGGAGGAAGGTGTGGATCCATATACGCGGGAAAATATTGGGGTAGGCGGAATCTAAGGTGTTGGTTCTTCTCTCATGGAAGAAATTGCTAATTTTTTTCCCTTTTTGTTTCCATGCAGCTCAATGGTGTGCCTGTGCTGTTTCTTCCCGGAAATGCGGGCAGCTATCGACAAGTACGGTCTTTGGCCGCGGAGGCATCAAGGCATTACTACGACGTGGTCCGCCATGACCAGGAGCGTCTAAGGTCAGGGACTCGAAGCCTGGACTTTTTTATGATCGATTTCAACGAGGACATGGCTGCATTTCACGGCCAAACACTACTCGACCAGGCGGAATACGTCAACGAGGCATTGGCCTACATCCTCTCGCTCTACCACGATCCGAATCGTTCGCGAAGAGACCCAGGGCTTCCGGACCCAAGTTCAGTGATACTGATTGGACACTCAATGGGTGGAATTGTGGCGCGGACTGCATTGACCATGTCGAATTACCAAGCCAACTCCGTCAACACCATCATCACAATGTCTGCACCTCATGCTAAGCCTCCGGTTTCATTCGATGCGGACGTCGTCCAGACATACAAGCAGATCAATGACTATTGGCGAGAAGCGTATAGTCAGACCTGGGCCAACAACAATCCTCTATGGCATGTAACGCTCATATCCATTGCTGGTGGATCGCGCGATACCGTTGTCCCATCGGACTACGCAAGTATATCATCCCTTGTACCGGAGACGCACGGCTTTACCGTGTTTACTTCTACGATCCCGGATGTGTGGATCGGAATGGATCATCTCTCCATTACGTGGTGTGATCAGTTCCGGAAGGCTATCATCAAATCTCTCTTTGAGATCGTTGATGTTCGCAGGGCCAGTCAAACGAAACCGCGAGCCGAAAGAATGCGAATTTTGAAGAAATGGTATTTGACAGGGTTGGAGGCTACAGCGGAGAGGACCCTTTCGCAGCAGGGTAAGGAGTCACATTATCAGGTCAATTCGCAATAAATGCTGACGAAGGACTTTAGAACCGAACACCCTCTTAACACTGGAGGACAATTCCAATACAATCCTGTCCCAGGGTGAACGGCTCATTCTCCGTGAACTGGGACACCGCGAGGGTCCGGATGTCCATCTGTTACCGGTTCCTCCGCAAGGAGTGTCCGGCAAGAAATTCACCCTCCTTACAGATCAACACTTTGACAGAACAGGTGGTAACGGCAACCTCGAGGTCCTCTTCTGCAGTGTCTTCCCGCTTCACAATGGCAAGATTGCGACTATCTTTTCGATGAATATGGATCTCTCCGGCGGCAGCGGTGGATCCACCCGCCTGGCGTGCAAGAATGCAGCGGACGATGGTATCCATCTCCCAGCCTCGACTCGCTCGTCCAAGTATCCATTCGACCCCGTACAACCATTTTCGTATCTCCAGTACGACTTGGAGGACCTTGCGGAACATCAATTTGTTGCCGTAGTCGACAAGGCCAACACCCCTACAAAAGGTTGGGTTGTGGCGGAATTCTCAGACAGCTCAGATTCGGTCATTCGGGTTCGTGTGGGCTTGGGAGGTCTGCTCAGCGCTGGCTTGAAGATGAGACTCCCAGCGACTCGTCCGATGGTCACAGAAGTGAAGATTCCCGCATTGCATTCGAGTCTTCTTGATTACAAGCTCAAGGTGGTTATGCATGACAATGGCAACAAGCATGAACTGTTCGCACCATTGCTCCGGCAATCCATACCGGAGCCGCACGAATCAAAATTCTTCGTCAACGTCAGCGAGGTCGATGTCAATCTTCACGGGATAGCTCCTTTCATGCCACCGCCGCTCCGCGAGCAAGCGACGCTGGGCGGCGTCTCTTTCCAGCTTTGGACCGATCCGAGCATCGGGTCTTCGGTCGATGTCTCGTTGAAAGTGGATATCACCAGTAGCCTGGGCGAACTTGTCATGCGATACCGAACTGTGTTCGCGGCGTTCCCTCTCCTTGTCGTTGCGCTTGTCTTGCGCAAGCAGTTTCAGGTATATGATGAGACTGGCTACTTCGTTACCTTTGCAGAGGGTCTGGACAGTGCGCTGCGATCGTCATTGCCACTTTTACTGCTGGCGATGTCACTCTTTGCAACGTCTCTGGCTACGTCGAAAACATTGCCCCCGAGTGACGATCCGTTCCACTGGCGGACGAATTCGACCGAGACTCCTATGGACTTTACGAAAAACGATCTGCTTCTGGGGTCTCAAGATGCGTTCTTCTGGTTTTTGGTTCCCGTCTTTGGCCTGATCAGTGTCGGTGTATGCGTCATTGTCAATTACCTGGCGCTGTTTCTGCTCTCTGTCCTTTCTTTTCTTTACGGCCTCATACACAGCAAGTCCGGGTATATCAGACGCGATGACAAAGGGTAAGCGGACTCGCAGGCTGTTTTAGAATGTCCTAAGCTAATCTCTATTCCCAGGAACCTGCCAATATTCTCGTCCTCAACGCCACGACGACGGATGATCAACACTGCCGTTCTTCTTGTACTTGCATCGACCATCATTCCGTATCAGTTTGCTTACATGGTAGCGTGTATTGTACAGCTGGCGACATGTGTGAGGGCGCAATGGCATGCCAAAGAAACGGTAAGCAACACTTTTATTCATTTCAACATCGCCCACTAACCAATATCGTTTAGAGGACTTCTGCTCATTACAACTTCGCTAACTACACCTATTCCATCTTGATTCTTATGTTGTGGGTCTTGCCGATCAACATCCTCGTCCTCCTGGTTTGGGCACACAACCTCGTCGTGCATTGGTTCACGCCGTTTTCGTCCCATCATAATGTGTTATCTATAATGCCTTTCATCCTTCTTGTCGAGACTATGACGAGCGGGACGATGGTTCCCAGGGTGACTACTCGGTATGTGGACCCAACCCATTCTCGAAAAAGGGGTTAAAAACTGACCATCCAATAGATTCAAGCATGTGACATCTCTCCTATTCTTTGCCATTGCTGTCTATTCAGCGATCTACGGTGTCTCGTATGCTTATCTCCTGCATCACCTCGCCAACATCCTTGCCGCCTGGTTGGTCAGCATTTGCTTCTTCAGCAGCGGCTTTTCCATCCGGCGGATTCGGCGCATACTAGAGGGCGGCGACGACCTTGCATCCGGCCTTCTAGAACCTGGGGGAAGCCATGTGAAGAAGCAACCATGAAACATGATTAATCATATTTTTGTTTGTTTTACTCGTCCGGTTTAGCTTCGGACCATAGCGTCATCTCCCGGAGTATTTTTTTTCTACGTGTGGAAGCGGTGTGTTTTGCATTTCATCCTTTAGCAATTTAGCAATAATGAGTCGGTCGGATTGTACAAGATATTGATGATTCCGACGCGGCATTTAGCATCAGACAGCGAGCGATGGACTTTGCTTTTTTTCGTTCTCGTTGTCTAGCGGTATTTGGTTGCAAATTTTCTCTTCTTGTTCTTGTGATTGACATATTTCTATTTCTGGGGGTTATTGATGCGAACCCCCGCCCGTCCAGGGTTCCTGGTAATTCATACGTCGGTGTATATAAGGGCTTACCTGACTCATCGCGTTTGGATCTGAATATAGAGATATATACTGGGCGAGGAGTATGTCTTCATGTGAGAGAAACTACAGTACTGTCGTGCAGATTGGTACGCATAGCTACTAATAGATGGTTGATGTTCTAAATCATGGGATACATATGATGGAACTATTTAGAGCATGTTTCCTGGTCAAAACAAGCATTAAATTAACTAGGGATTAGTACGAATCATATCAAAGCCAACCTCCAACTCCTCTATACCATTCCCCAATCATATAATCGCTCAGAGGAAAAAGACAAGACAGCCAAACAAAACAACCAAGCGACGGACAGAAAACGAAACAAAAACCAAAAAATCAAACCAAGTACCTAGATTGCACAACAGTATCGAGAAAGACCCATCCATCCAATCCATCTTCCTTGAAGAAGTCTCTCTATAACACACAAGAAATGAGCTAGTTCGTCAACGTAACCTTCTCCCCAACCCATCTTTCACCACCCTTCCTCACCACCTCCTCAAAGATCCATTCCCCGACATCCGCTCGAGAAACCGTATACCCCACCGCAGGCTTCTTCTCCGTTCCAACTCTCAGCGCCTCCCAGCCTTTGTTTCCAGAAGAAGACGCAATCGAGCCATCGCCCGTGAGTAAGCTCGGTCTAACGATCACCGTCTTGACCAAGTCCTTAGACGTCTCCCGGTGCAAGAGCTCCTCCATCTGTGCCTTGTCCTTGTGCGGCTCCGCAAGAAGAACATGATAGATCGGTCTCACGAGAAGCGGCACATCTCTTGGTTTTTTGGAGACGTCCGTCGAGGAGATGACTGTTAGCATGGGCTTTTTGTGCGTTTCCGTTTCCGTCTCCGTCTCCGTTCTCGTCAGAGATGGCGCATGTTCAGCGTATATCTCCTTCAAGGCAGTGAGGAGCGCTTGCGTCGCCTCCTTCGTGATGTGCGGATTATCCAGCACAAAGGTCGGGATGATGAGAGATTTCATTCGCAGCGACGGCGTACCGCCGATTCCGGAGATGATTTTGCCCACTGGCGTGTTGTTGCTGTTTGGGAGGAGGATGGTTCTCTTGACGGCTTGGGCGTCTGTCGCGTCTCCTTGGATAATGCGGAGCTGCGCATCGAGAGTTGCCTGGGTGAGACCTTGCGAGAGGAGTTGGGCGGTTAGCTTGGAGGGTGTGCGGGCGAGAGCGATGGCGTGGTAACCGTTTTTGAGGGTGTGGGCGAGACAGGCGTTGGTGCAGCCGCCGGTGGCGCCGAAGAAGGCGATGGTGTTGTCGGCGGTAGGAGGAGACATGATTGATTCTTTTGAAGATGTGGAGGTTTGGTTGTTGGGTTCACTACCAGAGTTTGAGCAGGAGGGTGAGTGAGGCTTCGATGGTGTTGATATGAGAATTGGCTCGTTCAAGACTCAAAGATGTGCAATGGTTTGTGGGATCAAACTGATTGACGAGGCGATTGAAGAGATATTCGTTTATCTTGAGAGATGTTCGAGTTTAGATGATGTATGTTGATTGCTTGATAGACGTAAAATTGTATAGATTGACAAATGCGATGATGCGCTAGAGCTGTGATGATGATGATGATCAAGATCCCTCTGAACACCGTTCTTCAGCATCCTTTATATCTTTCAACACCCTCTCTTCACACTGATTCTTCATGAAGCTATTTCTTCCACTGTCTTCAAGATTCACGCCGTGCCCAGGTCGAATCGGCCCTTGTCTGCATGTAGGGCTGAAATACCGAATGCGTGAATCCTCCATGCGCGGATGAATTCCAAAGACGCTAGTCTGGATTGGGCTAGTCATCGGGGAGTTGGTGCTCCATTGGCGTAAATCACGTGATCATCGGGGCAATAACTGCCCGAGTGGAGGATGGAGATTGGTTCAATGCTCCAGTGGCTGAACGGGCGGAAGGACGTCGATAGGTGAGCCACTTATGGGATGTTGTGGATAGCGTCATTGGTATCGAACTTCATCCAGGCATTGAGTCTTATCGTGGCTCAGCTTCGACTGAAAGCAACGCCAAGAGCAGGACAAAGAGGACTAGCGAGATATCAGTGCACCTAGGGACAAGCTGTATCAGGCTTCAAGTGGCCCAACTTTCACATCACCTTTCCTCATGAGCTGCTCGAACTCCTCCCTCTTGGCTTGCTCCCGTTGCTTTGCCCGCGTTTTTGCTGTGATCAGGGCAAACTGCTTCTTCCCACCAAACTTCAACTTCGTGATCATGTCAGCAGCTTGACCTCTCGAAAGATCGCCTGGCCGAAGCTTCCCATCCCGAATGCAAGCCTTGTTCAACATCTCCACCTGTGCTGCCGTTGCAGGCATCTTTCTCCATGGCTGCCAGGTCGCAATATAATGTTCGTCGAATTTGCTACTTGCAAATGTATCAGCGGCACGCACGGCTGTTTCCAGATCTGCGGCTGAAGCAACATTTCGCGGCCGGGTGGGTTTCATCGCTCCAGTGAGATCTTTGTATCTCAGAACGTAACGGACTGCGAACATTCCCGTCTGGTCTTTTTCGATGGTGATCCATCCTGACTGCTCTGAGAGAACGTATCGATCCTGACCGACTCGAACCCATGCATTGGGACTTATTGATCGGACGTGCTGTTCGGGCTTCATGTCTCCGAGAAGATCGAAAACGCTGTCATACTTCGTGAATGTCACGTTTATGTTCTCGTCCGCGTCCTCACGCCAACCTTCTTCCTCCTTAGAGGCTAGATCTGACGACTGTGTATCCTGTCGACTTTTGAGCTCTTTACCGCTTGACTTGTCTAGGACTTCGTCCGGGTGCAGGCCGAATAATGTAGGCGTGGACAGAATCCCCGTCCGCAGTGTAGCAACCATGTCAATGATATGACAGTCTTTCTTTCCTGGATACAGTCGCAGACCTCGTCCGATCATCTGGATAAGAAGGTTCTTTGATCGTGTCGGTCGAGCGAGTAAAACACAGTCGATGTTTGGAATGTCTGTACCCTCTGTAAAAAGACCACAATTAAGAAGGACTGGGTATTCGCGATTCTTAAAAGCGCGCAATTGCTCTGCCCGAGTTTCCTTCGGTGTCATTGCAGTGATATACCGAGCATCTACGCCATATGCCCGAAACGTGGCAGTGAGCTGTTTCGCATGTTCAACGTCCACACAGAACACCAGAGTCGATTTGCGATCCTGCGCGTTTGCAAGCCATGCGCGCACCGTGATATTGTTCGTTTTCTCGGTGTTGACGGCTTGTGAGAGAGAACCAATTGCAAAATCCCCGAATTTGTCCTTGGTGACTTTCGACAAATCGGCCTCTGACTTGACGGTGGTGAACACGGCATCTGCAAGCCATTTCTCGTCTATCATATCAACGTAATCTTTGTGATACACGATGTGATCGATTGCAGCGCCTAATTTGAGGCCGTCGAAGCGGGAGAAAGTGGCGGAGACACCGACAAGAACAGGCGAATCTGCCGACAGTTCGTTCAATCCAAAGTAGCCCAGCACCCCGCGGTACGACGGCGCCACGATATGATGCGCCTCATCCACCAGAACAAGCTTGAATCGACTGGGGTCCAGCTTCAGTATCCTGTCTTTAGATACCAGACTTCGAATAGAAGCAATTGTTATATCAGCTGTTCCCGAAGCCTTGCTATTTCCCATTTCGATTTCGACCGTTCGATCGGGATACGCCAGACGGCAATGCCGAGCTGCCTGCTCGACAAGCTCTCGTCGATGGACTATGATCAGGGTTTGGTCAGCGGTGCCATTGCGAGGAGGTATACGGCCAATCAGCTGCGTGAAAATGACCTATGCAAGCCGTCAACAATCAGTTGCTGCTCATAGAGAATGCTGTGAGTGTAGACGAACCGTTTTCCCAGCACCAGTAGCTAAAGATATGCCCAATCGCTTGTGTCCCTGTTGCAAATAGTTCATAACCGCTTGAATGCATTCTTCCTGATAGCTTCGAAGGCGTATTCCTGTTTGATGACCCGGATCTGCTGACGTGAGAGTGGGATTTATCGCTGTTGAATTCAAGCGCCACTGTCGCTTGATTGTCATCGGGGCGTATCGGGGTCTCTGAAGCCATGAAATGGCTCGTGTAAGGGGTAAGAGGCCCCATCTCCGTCGCAGAAACTCCATGCACATGCCATGGAGCGCATCCCTCGAGGTGTCACGGCTCGAGAAGTGTGTTCTGGAGTATAGTTAACTATTAGTTAGTCTAGGTAGCTTTGTCAGACATCTGGTAAACATGTCATCTGCCAGGGCTTACCGCCTTTAGTTGATTCTTGAACAATCCCCACAAATGCTAGACTAATATTATTTCCGCAACAGATCATCGAATTTTCAGCTTCAATCAATTACAAGAGAACTACTGCTAAGCATCATCCACAGATTTCATCTGGACTGATTCCTTCAAACAAGGGACGACAGACGAGAAACATTATGCGACATAGACCCAGAAAACTTACTGACCTCAAGCCCCGTACAAGGGAACGCCGTCTCGAAAGAACATGACGTATTCGCAGACAAGCCACTGAAGCCATCTCGAGCTTGGAGAGCAAATTATTAATATACATGCTATGTATTTGAATGCAGGACTGAATCTGACGTATTCAATCTGACGTATTCATACTCCATACTCCGCACGTGGCCCCCAAGTTTAGTGCCTTGCTCCAGACGCGGGGATTTCCTGATTGGAAACGGAGACCGCACCGTGTCGACAGGGACAGCTTCATTTGGAGATAGTTGAAGTTTGTCCCGGACTAATAACAGCGGACATGCTCAGGCACAGACTCTCAGAGCTCCAGAAAAGGAGGGAATACAGCAGATCGCGCTCCTCCAGGAATCTCTTCTTTGATCAAATTTCCGAAATGAACATCGTTCCCCCGTTATCAAACAGGATTAGCTGCATTCAATTGTTTCCGAAGGTACAGCGATGGAATGTTTTATTAACTGCAGCGATTCCTCTTCATCAAAGAGGAACAACGGCAGGATAAGACCATCACAGCACTACTCAAGATGAAGGTTTCCGCCTCTGTGCTCATCGCCCTCGCAGCGACTGTCGATGCGGCCCCACTGAACCTGGGACCGCTCAATGCCGCACTGTCTTTATTCAATTTGACTCCTCAGATCCTCCAGACGTTTCTGCAACCCCTCGAAGTGCTGATCGACAGAAATAGCTACGTCTACCGGGATGGTACTCAGCTGAAGCTGAACGGTAAACCCTGGACCGCGGCGGGTGCCAATGTCTACTGGCTCGGACTGGACGAGAATGTCATTCCTCCTCCTGGAGAGCCCTTCTATGCGCCTTACAATGCCAGCTATCCCACAAAGGGCCGCATTACCGAGGTGATGAATACCCTGGCTACCATGGGAGCCAGGACAATCCGCAGTCAGACGCTAGGAATCAGTGTTGGGAACCCATTGAGCTTGATGCCAGCTCTGGGAGAATGGAACGAGCAAGCGTTCGATACCATTGACTGGGCAGTGTACCAGGCTCGCCAGCACGGCTTGCGCATTCAGGCACCTCTTGTTGACAATTATGTGTGTCTGGCCAAGTTCTCATCTTTGTTGTCTCTCAGTTTGCTGACAATCTCGGATGTGCCAGGACTACTACCATGGTGGCAAGTTCGACTTCCTGCGGTTCCGGGGGATCAATATCAGTGCACACAATGGATATAACAATATGTATGAGTCTTGCGTGAAGAGCTTCATACGGAATCAAGGTTCGCTAATATAGACTTTCAGTGATCCGCGTGTGATGGAGTTTTATACCAATCCAGTAATTGTCAACGACTTCAAGACCTATATCAAGAAATTGTTGACCCACGTCAACCCCTATACCGGCCTGACCTACGCAGAGGACCCGACTATCTATGCATACGAGACCGGAAACGAGCTTAGTGGAGTGGGCTTTGCTGACATGGACGTCCCTAACGAATGGACAACCGAGATTGCAGTGAGTATCCGAATCACAAACCTTCTGTGCACCTGGTTACAAACTAAGACGGTACAGCGCTTTATCAAATCTTTGGGCCCGAATAAGCTCGTCATGGACGGCACGTACGGAATCAACGAGACCCATTTGTCCATCGAGGAAGTCGACTTGTATTCCGACCACTTTTACCCTCCCGACAATGCCAGACTGCAGAAGGGCATCGACCTCGTTGCCTCGGCGGGTAAGACCTACATGGCTGGCGAGTACGACTGGACCGGGAACGTTCCGAACGCTGATTCCCTCGAGTCTTTCTTCGCCATCATCGAGGATCGCCAGAATAGCTCCAAGCCCGTTGCTGTGGGCACGCAGTTCTGGTCACTCTTCATGCACAATGTCCCCAACTGCAACCAATTCGTGAACCACTCCGATGGCTACTCTCTGCAATACGGAAACCCCGCTAACACCCCTCATAACAACACCCAGATCAGCCTCGTCCGCCAACATCTTTTCCGCATGAAGGGACAGGAGGTCGATGACTACTTGCCTGCGGTTGCTTGTCCTGGTCCTGAGGCGGAGTACACATATGAGTGAACGTGACAGCGGGGACACTTGTAGGCAGAAGTCCCATATCTAATACCTATGGATGTGGGTGTATGTAGTAAGACTTCTATGCAGGTCCTGAAAGGGAACTATATAATAATGAACGAATAGATCCATCAATTAAAGCCTTCATTAGACTCTACAGGATTCCTGCAGAAGGTTGATTCAACAAAATAGAGAGTTCATTCAGTCACAAGATTATGTATGGCTGAGTGTCATATACAAATTGTATCTCGGAATCCGCGCCGAGGAATGAATCATGCCAACATATACCCTGAACAAACACTTGAAGCTCCTTTGCAAAAGAACACCATCACCAAGACGAAACCCATATCTGCAGACTTTCACTGATATGACACCTTGAGCAAGAAGTATAAATATAAGGAAAAGACATAAAATCGCCCTGGAATCCCTTCCATCTCTCGCCGTGATATCCGACTCCGCTTCAATGGACGCATCCATAGGAAGAGTCTTATCATCCCCTAACGTCAGCAAAACAGTCAATAACTGCCAATCAATGAACAGCAAGCATGGGTGTACAAACCGGTCAGATCAAATGCCTCCGGAACGATTGCCAGCTCCGTCTCCCTTTTTGATTCGGAACGCGCGATTTTGGCCCGTTTCTTGGGCTTCTCTGCGTCTTCAGGCAAGATCATGGCCCGTTTCTTCGGTTTGGGTTGAGGTTTCTCCAAGTCCGCAGGAGGTAGTATGTATTCAACTTTGACCGCGAATCGCACTTTCTTCTTGGGCTTCGGATTATCAGGGAGCGCGTTGGAGGACGGTTTCAAGCAGGACAGGATGATTGGTTTTGCTCTGGTATTCTGCGCCATGATACCGTATATTCTCAATGACCCAATTTGGTTGAGAATGTTTGATTTAATTTAGGGATTGCCTGGAGTGAGTGATGGATAGAAAAGTCAATTAGTAAGCGTCGAGTACTTGTCCTGAGATATTTTGCAGTTGAGTAACTGAATATCTAGGAAAGATGGAGAATGCCTTGACGACAAGGAGGTTCGAATGATTTTCCATTACGACTCTCTGCCTGAATCTATAAAAAAACCGTGGTTGCCGTAAACGTTCTAGTTGAATTCAGTCAATTCAGATCAAGAATCGGAGCCTGCGAGAAATAGCTAGGTTGATATCTGTACACGGAACGGCTTCTGTGATTGTCATCGAATCTGAACTTTAGTTCGAGGCAGACACTGCCTATTATGACCTTGATAGAAAATTCAAGATATTGGATATCTCAGTACTAGGCCTGATACGGCAATCTGTCCCTGGAATGGATTTGGAACCATGGACGCCGAAATCGCGGTAGGATAGGTGGAAATGTCTGCTAAAGAGTAACGTTCTCGTCATGACGCTCAATGAGCCTATGTTAGCAACAATCTAGACGGGCTAGAAATCTCCAAACTTTATGATACTTGAGCATTAATGCTGTTGCTCGAATAGCTCGTACGATGTATCTCAATGCTTAGACAGACTGATGCCTGAGGCCCTCGGTTGCAGCAAAAAGTGGATCCACATTCAAAAACTAGTCTTTTTCTGGTTAAATTACGCCTACCTTATTTTACTGTGCTAAACCATATCGGATATGATTAGGACCTACTCCGTACATAGTATAGAGTACAGAAAGCAGACAGCGCAAAACACAAAACAACTTTCTATACGAAGAACTCATCCTAGTCTCAGGATTATACCGCAGTTAATAAAGCGCTGACGAAGATGTGGCATGGGTAGCGATCCAAACCTTCCTTGCTAACCAGCGACCTCGAGACTAAGACAACCTGGTGTGGCGTGGAGAGACGTTGCCTAGACCAAGAAGTAGTGTTCTAGTTCGCCAACTATAGGTTACGACTTTGCTTGATCAGGATTTTCAGCTTTTCTTTTCTTCCAAAGCCGCAAAAAAGGTAACAGTTTAAGGCACGAGAATCAACTGTGTGGATTCTTACTAGAAAAGAAGTGATTCTGCCTTCAATTCTTGCAGATAAGGTCTGTATTAGTAGCTGTTTGTCAGGGTAACAATTTAATTTGAAACTCATGTTGAGTGCCATATCATTGGACGATCAGGGCAACATACAGCTGAAGTATTTCGATGATCATGTGATGTGTCCTCCTTTCTATATCACGTGAACAGTTCGGGGATTTATGCTGCCGCAGGAAAACTAAGCCAGTTATGGACAAAGTTCTATTTTCTAATGTTCTATCTTGAAAATATCCATGATTGAACGGTTGTCTATCCTACAATTCCGGGTGGAATACTTATTATTCTTTATCCATCACTGTTTCTGAGTGACGCTCATATTCCTCAAGCACTCTTTCCCAGTCTTGAGCGCAAAGCTCCAAATTCCGAACACATGACAAATGAGCAGTTCAAGTATCTACGAGCCAGAGGAAGACGAAGAAGCGCCTGATCTCGAAGATCAAAAGGGGAAGTCTAATGAAATTGCATCCGTTTCTTCTCCACCGCTGCAGAGTGTGAGATCTTCGTCTTCTACCGGCTCAGATAAACAAGATGCATCGGAATGGATCCCTCGGGCTTCCCTGGGAACGCGCTCAGACGTGCTCAAATACCTGCGCGAGAAACTCCCTCAGGAGTCCATAGAAGCGTACACTCGACTATTGGAAGAGATGGTCAGTGATGCTTCTCCTGATGCCGCGTGTACCAGTGGCGAGAGTCACAACGTTACGCAAAACGGCGTCGTCATCTGGACTGCCAAGGAGAAGGAGATTTTCTTTCATCTTCTTGGTAGGAAAGGCAAGGATGGCATCAAGGCGATTGCAGATGCGATCGGCTCGAAATCAGAGCTAGAAGTTCAAGAACACCTCAAGCTGCTCCACAGAGGTCTGGAGCGTCAGCATCTAATTGATCGACACAGCAGGACCATTGTCCTAGGCGATGTTCCTGCCGCAGTAGAAGTAAGTGGCGAATGCTGCGAAGCTCTTGATGAGTATGCGGAGATGCTATGTCTCGAAGAGCAGCACGCAGAATTCGTCGCTGCGAAGAAAATGCATAAGAATTTCTGGATTATCGATCGGGCACGGGCAGAGGAAGTGGAGGAGCAACTTGGGGAACTCGAGGATGTGACTACTGCAGGTCCAAGCATTTACCTTACTGCCAGCTTACTCAACATCAAGAAATGGATCCAAGTCTCTGAACGCTTCTTCATGAATTTCGGCGGTTCAAGATTGGAAGACAATTGGGTCAACGTGGGCCTAGAGGATGAGTCACCGTCTCTGACTGCTGACGCCTTCTCGGACTTTTACGCGCTGACTGTCAGCATCACGCGACGCTTGGTTCATTCAGCACTCTTCTTCGCAATGTCACGGATTCGCAACATGAGAGAACGAGGCCACCAGAAAGCGAAAGTGCTG
Organism: Evansstolkia leycettana; assembly: GCA_000787455.1. Lineage (NCBI taxonomy): Eukaryota > Fungi > Ascomycota > Eurotiomycetes > Eurotiales > Aspergillaceae > Evansstolkia > Evansstolkia leycettana. Next base: position 24,893 of record JSYV01000347.1, on the reverse strand, counting down.
AGAGCCCGCGATGTCAGGGCCGCAGTAGACGTTCTCAACATGAAGCGGGACAGCTACGAGTTTTGGACTGGGGTGCCGCGGAGGTGTCATTTGGATGTGGCAGACTTCCGACATCGAAAGGGATGGAGAACGGAAGAGTACATGACCATTGACGAAGTCGAAGATATTCTATCTGGCAGAGTCTCCCTGGAATCGAGATCACCGTCTCGGCCGGGAAGCGTTCTGAGCCAAATGCAGGGAAACGAGAATTCTACCGACGACGACAGCGATGAGTCTTCCGAGATCTTATCATCGCCCGTGCAAACATCAGACGAAGAAGAGATACCCTCCGACCCTGAAGAAAGTCATGCAGAAACCTTGGATCACAAGAACAGCACTCTTGAAGAGATGCAGCTTTGGAAAATGATGAAACGTCCATTGCCATCCTCTTTCAATGCCTTCGTGAAAACAGAAGATGAAGAAGACACCAAAGGAATGCGCAGGCCTGTGGGCGAGCGCAAGAGCAAGCAAGACCTGGTCGATTGGCGCGACAGAACCTTATATCGAAGCGAGTGGGAAGAGTACGGATACGGAGTCTTTGAAATCGATGAAGAAATCGCGGAAAATCGGCGTAAGCGACGACGCGTGGAGAGCTACGAGCATACCCTCCAAAAGGCATCAGGAGACTCTCCAAATACTGGCATCAAAACTGGTGTGGAAAATTCCCAGAATAAGCCCGAAACCGATCCTGCCATTGTCAGAAACGAGCTGGAGCTGGCTACCGCCGACAACGATGAACATGGGCAAATGGAAGTAGACGACGGTCCTGGTTCTCAGCTCGGTGTCGAAGAGGCGGAAGATTCTGAAGCAGAGGATCCCCGTCTCGAGAATGCAAATCCGCTGAAGACCGAAGATCGGTCGGAGGAAGACGGAGTGATCCCTGGTACAGACGAAGAAAGTCGATCAGAGCGATCTCAGGTGGATCCGCCATCTGACGGCTTGCCGCCATATGGAGATGAAGGGGACTTCCCTCTGTTTTCCCGCCCACGCAGCTTCGTGGACTCTTCATCAGAGTAGAATGGGAGAACTCCTTTGGACATACGGTCTGCTCTTCTATAAGACTTGCTCTATTGACATGTAATACGGAAAGAACTATCATAGAAAGATACAAAGTTGGTATTATACAATTTTCGACGTGCCGGCACAATGGGCTTTCTAAATCGTTGATTACCAAGGATGCCAGAGCATAAAACTGAGTTGTGAGTAAAGACAAGCTCCATTGCAGAGCAAATCTCACCTGATTGAAAGAGCTGACATTGAAATTGTAATGCCACTAGCTATAAACAATAACAAGGATCACCTGGTCCATATGACTACTGACTGATACTAGCTGGATCAGAATAGGCGTCTTCCAGTTCCTCTGATATGAAGTGGCCTGCAGGCAGCGTCAGAAGACATACTCTCATGTATAAATAATGCTTGAGCTTTTCAGACGAATGAATGAATTTCGGCATTAATTTCTAAATCCAATAAACAGCCTTCAGCCCGTCTTCGACACCTCTTTTGGATAGGAAAAAGAAAAAGAAATATCATTCACGGAACAAGTAACTCCAAAAGATAGACTTTGCGCCCTCCAAGTTATATGTTAATAAAAGCCGTAAAACAACCATCCGTTTATTAGGACCGAGGACAGCCTGTCCTCTCGACGTCCCCGTTGCCCAATTTCGCCTTGGGATATTGTACATTCATAAATCAACCAACCGAATCTCGCCCTATTCGTTCAATCGGCTCTCGCGCATCTCCAAAAGGATAAGAGAACTGATAAGGTGGTGTTTTCGTTTCATCCGCTTTTATCCTTACAGATCAAGCGTTTTGAAGTCCGCGCCTGCCTCTGCACTCCAGGGTTGGGTACCCATTCTCAAATCGGCGCCTGCAGGTTGGAAGTTGTACCGGTTGCCGAGGCCTGCTGTGGCAGCGTCGGAGATCAGAGCGTTCGTGTCCTCACCAGGTCCCTTGAGACTGATAGTTTGAAGTGCATCTTGGACCTCCTTCACCCTCCTCTTCAGCGCCATACGGTCAAGGAAGAGCTGTTGGCGGGCTTGTTCGAGTTCCCGGCGTTCGGCTTCGATGATCTCCTCCATCTCATTGAACTGTTGCAGCTTGATCTCGAATTTCTGAAGGGTAACGTTGACAGCGGCAGAGACCAACCGGGTCATTTCTCGTTCTTCGTGGGAGGCAAGAGCTCCAGCGCGGGCTGCAGAGGCCGCGAGAGCGACTGTGGCAAGTGAAGGCTTGGCTTGTTTGTCAGACGCAGCGGCCTCTGTAGACTCAGGCTCGCGAGCAGTATCGACATCCATCGAGTCTTCTGCCTTCAAGCCTTCACCCTCCTTCTCTTTGCCCTTGTCTTGCGACTTCTCAATCTGTCTCCTTAGCTCTTTGCGAATCTCCTCCACTGAACGTCCAGCGGCAGCAGCTGCCACCGCAGGCTCGGCCATTTGCGCCAAGAAGGCGACCACAGAAAGTACTGGGTTCTCCAGTTGACTGATTGGTTCCCTGCCACCTGGTCCGCGCACGCTGGGCAGATCATCAAGATATTTGTCTTCGATTTCAAGTTGGAGAAACTTCATCACGCATTCCTCTTTCGTTCTCGTGCCCACGTGATTGGCAATCTGATCCCAGTTGTCGTCGAAGTTCTCCAAACCTTCAAGCAGCAGCACAAGCTCTGAGTCAGACCATGGCGCATCTTTGTCAGGGATAGTGGTATAGTCTCTCTCTTCAAGCTTGACAAAGTCCGAAGCATTGTGGCTTGCTGGCATTCTGCCCTGCAGGAAGCAGTTGGGGCAGAGATCATACTTTGTATCCGGAGCGTTAGGGTTCGCCGTGGTCGGCGCGCACTTCGCGTAATGGAATCTTAGACGAGTGCAGTCGATGCCGCAAGAGAAGCAGTGGAACTTCTTCCTGGGTTCCCGGGCAGCAGTCTCCATTGCTTTTGTGGATGCATCGCCCGTCGTGCCGTTAGCCGCAGCAGCTTCTCCGTTGGTTTGTTTCTCCTTGTCCTCCGTGGGTGTGATCTCTTTGCCCTTGTCGTCATAGATATTGCGACGTATTTCGAGATTGAGGTCGGCTTTGGAGGCTGGTGTAGCCGACGCCGCGCGTTCCGTCGCTGCAAGAGGCTTTCCAGGCGTCACGATGTGGTTGGGACCAGGTTGGAATGGTTGCAATCCTCGCGGAGTGTCGGCGATGACCTGGAAATGACCGGTGAATGGTGGGCCGATGTTCGAGGGCCGTGTTTGAGGATCAACCTTTTTGTTAAATTGGTCAATTCTGTATGATTAACGCAGCTGCAGCCTACTTACCTGGTAATTGATCAAACCCCACTGCTCGAGGAAAGAGTGAACGCGCATAATGGCACAGACGTCTCCCGCAAGATTCCGCCGGCAAGCTGTGACAGTAAGGTACTCGATCGGATTAAGGCGATAAGTGTTGATCATGAAATCCCTGTAGTCCTTGTAGACGGCGGGCGTCTTGCTTCGATTCCGGCCGTTGAAGAATTCTGCCAGAGCCTTCTTTTCAATGGGATGAATGGTATGCATATCGAACCATGTGGAGTAGCTTGGAAGGATAATGGCATGGGTTTGCGAGACGAGATGTTCGCGTGCCGATGCCTCGATCGCCGACTTGGCCTGCGCCGGTTGCTCTTCGCCAGCTCCTTCTGTAGTTTGCGCCGCGGCGGGGTCCGCACTCTCTTCGCCAGCGCCAGCCTCGTTCTTGGTCTCGGCCTCCGTACCACCCATCTCTTCATCTTCGGGTTCAGCATCCTCGTTTTGCGGCTTAGGCGAGGCTGGGGCGTCTAGCGGATTGTCAGTCCCCATCGCATTCTCAGACTTCTTCGCAGGAGATTCCTGACGTGATTGCGATCCTGAATATATGTTTGCCACGTTAGCTATCCATACCCATTGGCGAACTCTCGACCACGAATCTGTGAACGGGAAACCTACCAGAAACCTGACTGGAGGCGCGAGTCATATCAGCTGGGGCGTCCTGACCCGCGGTCGCGGCCTGAGCATCCTCAGAAGCTCCACTCTGGACAACAGGGTTCTCATCCATGGTGTGCTGTCAGTGATGGAGATGAAGACAGCGTCGCAGGCGAGGGAAGGCTGGTCCTTGCCCGGTGTTGAAGGGTGAAATCTCAGGGAGAGGCGAAGTGCAGACGCGCAATCAGAAACCGGAATTGGGGAGCAAACAATACAACGGACACTGCCCCACAAGAAATCGATGGCAGAAAAATGGATGAAAGGATAGGTCAGAAGATGCGAAGCAGCTACCTTCGATGGCGCAAGTCACTGCTCTGTCGCGACACGGGACGTTGTCTCTCCACAAAAACTGCGCGAGTTGTCGCCAAGATCAGGAAGGCAGCTAGTCTATATCTGGACTAGCGCCTCGTGATCCAGATGAGTTGCCTTAATGCCTTAGTGCCTGATGACAATGATTACTCTCAAAGGGACAAAGACAATCTTGTTGCCAAGAAGCCCTAAACTCCTGTCTGTCCATTCTCAAATCCAGGATAATATCCATGGACTTTCTCATATGTCGTATGTGTCTATATCCTTGACGCACAAACAGATCAGCGTTCGCTCGTGAAGGCCACTATCAGGAATAGAGAGCCCCAGTCTGTTCCTCTCTTGATATAACGACATGAACAATGCCTGTACAATCTCAGATTGGTTGAGGACTCATAACAACTGATGATGCGAAGACTCTAACTGATAGATACTGCGCCTTCGAAAGGTGGTCTGAGTCACTTCAGAGTCTTGACAGTCGGGTATATTCTCTCTAACCATCAGATACAGCAAATCCGGTCTTGAATGTCTTTGATCGCGCTTTCAACTTCGGGAAGCGCGCCAGGATTCAGGAACAGATCTCACTCCTGTTTACTTGCACAGGCCATCAAATTATCAATCAGACAAGCAGATTCTATTTCTAGCAGATGAATACGAGCAGTACACCTATATGTTCGGACGGATGTCAAAAGTCTTCCATATAGAAAGATCAGACAGATCTTCCCATCTCTGACTCTCTCCCCTGTATCTTCAATACTTGAGATGTAGCCAGGACCTGAAACAATCTCAGAAAGTCATCCTGACGAATGAGATGATTGAAAGTCATAGCTGAATTGAATTCAGTGGACCTGGTAACTTCGGGCCTTGCAAACATCTGCCGAACATCATGATGGCTGTTAAGCGACCAACAGGAGTGAATGCGCATTAAGGGAGAGGAGCAGAAACAATCAAATTTCAAGCCGAAATGCCTATACCGACAGTTTCTGCTTCATGCCACTTGTCATCTCGTTGACACATGATTTTCAACGTCAGCATCTTCGAAGTCGGACTACACCACTTTCTATCGATTCCGACGTCAATTACTTGCGATTTCGTCCTTCGCTGAATTACTTGATCAACGATGAATTTATTGAAAGAGAACTATCTGGATGCGTATCCCACATTTCTTGCTTGAAGATTACAAATCCGACCTTTTCAAATCTCTGAAGGGCGCAGAGAACCATGTTCCGATTCGTGAAATGAGAATGAAAAGAGTATCGTTGCCTAGCTGTCAATATGTGGGCTTCCTCGTATTTGCCCCAGTCACAGAATGTTCTGATCCATGGCTTTTGGGGTAATTCTGAAGAAGCTGTATCCAGAAGTGGAGAGGATATGTCAATTTCATGGCGAAGCGAGTAGATGGAAGAGTCATACATTCGTGTTGTAGCTCGCATGGGAAGACCAAGACTTAAGGGCGTGTCATCAACATGCGCTAGGCAATCGTCATGGAATTGACCAATAAGTGGAAATTTCAACAACAATGAAAGTCTGGGTATGCTACTGATGTACATCCTGAATGGTCAATTCTCTGATATATTCGACTATGCAAACATGCCAACTATATTCCAAACAGTCTCCCGCTTCTGAGGGCTCGGAGTAATCTTCTTGGAGTTCGCGGATCACTGATCTAGACCATACAAATGTATGGAGTATCAGTCAGCAGCCAGGTTCTGGAGTCTGAATTCAAGTTCTCAGTCTCGAGATTATCCAAGCGAAGTTACAACTAGGGATCTAGCCATAGAGAAATAGAAAGCGCAAGATATACTGCCTAGCTCAGTTGATTACATACGATGCGAACGTCCAATATTAATAGGTTCGCATAGGTGGACCGAGTACTCTGTAGATGTTTCGGAATATTTGTCGGAGTTCGGAATTGTCTGTGACTGTTACGAACGAATAGCCTAGACCATTCGACAGTAATGGACACTTTAATTTCCAATGGTCGATATGTGCAAGGCAGGAATATCACAAGATAATTGATTTGAAATGCAAATTGAGAGAGCAAAGAAAATGCTTCTAACTTTCGTTGATGTAGTTTTGTTCAATCGAAACGATTCGTTTAGCTATACGAGATTTTGAGTTCAAGACTCGACAATTGAGTCATCCCAAGACGCTCCCTCCTGGAAATGTATCTTGACCATGACTATCTTTTTTCCGTTGCTTTGTATTCAAGAATTCATCCATGTATGGAAACCTCTCTTGTTGCTGCAGCATTGTATGTAGCACGACATGGTGGATTCGAACATTTTTTTCACTCCACTACTATCCGTCAATAACCAGATGGAAGACATGATGGTACGTTCAATTCTCCGTAAGGAAAGAATTTTATCTCCAGTCCATTTTGGACCAGAAGAAAGAACATGCGTTGACACTTCCATCCATATATTATTGGCAAGTGGAGCCATATACTGGTCCTCGGAGTATTCGACAATGACAGCGTCGCTTACTCCGAGGAAATAGCATTGCCAAGCGCTTCTCCAGGCAGTGCAGTCAGACCTCTTGTTTGGTTCTGACTTTCTCGAGACTCGCAACTCTTTCGCGCCCTTCAGCGGTGGATCCCAATGACTAGTCTGTTTCTTATTATTGACGTCGATCAGGATGGGTCATGAGTCGGAGTAGGCCCTTGAAATCATTCTGCACTGCGAGTGGGTCATTGGCATCACTTTTTTTAGGTGAAGAGAACTGTATATAAGGACAGAAGATTCTCCCTGTGGATGGCATTCTATCATCATCATCATCATTCAGAACATCAGAACCACAAGAATTCAATTCATACTTATATTCTGAACCCATCCAATCTTATCTTCATCAGCCACAACAGCAGCAACCGAGAAGTGACTGAACTATACATCAACTACAACGATACACTACTATAAGATCATCTGATCGTCTTGACCTTCCGACAAAACAAGACAATAATCCTCCAAGCTCTCAATTACCTTCTCTTCTTGACCGTACTTCACTCCGAATGTTCCGTCCTGCAAACGCAATCATCAACATGCCGGCTCCCAAGTTCGAGAAGACAGCATCTCGCAAGAACTCCTCCGAGACATTGCGCGATGACTCCGCTTCAACCCACACTGTCTCCTCAACTGCAACAACATTGAAGGGCATCGAAATTCCAAGGAAGAAGTTGTTCTTCTCGAAGTCAGAGCACAAGAACAGCCTGGCGGAGATTGAACGAACCGCGCGTCACAACGAGGCTGTTGCCAATTACTTTGCCTTGCGCTAAGTGTGGACAATAACCATCTTGGACAATATCAACAATTTCTTTATTCCTGCGACGACGCCTGGTTACGATATCCTCCTTTTGACCTTTTTTGCTTCGAATGATCATTTCTACTACAAGTTGATACAAAACCGGCCACCATCAATGACCAAGAAAACACGAGGGGAAAAAGAAAAAACTGCCGGACATGACGAACAACGTTACCAACAACGTTGACTCAACGACTCTGAGTTTCGAATTCTCTTCCTTCATGGAAGGTTCATTTACCTGACCTCACTTGCGATGACTGCATTTATGGAGTTTGGGTTTGTAGTTTTGTGCTTGGATTAGACGGAATGGGTTCTGCTTATATTGATGGGAATGATATCAAAATGTCTTGCATAATTCGGGCAGACTTGGATTATTATTCAAGTATCTGCTCTTTCTTCTTTATTTATTCATAATATACCTGAATTAGATACCCATTGCTATATAGCTTACACTCCGTTGATATAATCACTTTGTCACTTGCAACAAAACTCTATATACTTTCTGGATTGTAGATGAAAAATGATATTTATTTCAGGGGCAAGGTGGAAAAAGTAGAAGAGTACCCATAATTTTATCAATATCACTTAAGTTTACTTTGCTCCAAGACTGAATTGACGTCTTGACCTCTTCGGTGCTTTACAGAATTACATGCCGTTCAATGAATGATACAGTCCATCACTTCCACTCTTACTCACTTACTATTTCCTACCAATGAAAAGAAAAATCTCATGCACACCAAAGACAATGATTGGTATGAGGTAAATCTGCAGCGATGTTACTTAATCTTATCCGACTTTAATGGAGATCATTGTTTTCCGCGGCAAAGCTCCAGTGGGCCATCGGCAAACATTCTGTGTCGAAATAACATGGGAAAAATGGACAGCAAAAGCATAGAACGTGATTAACGTTGGTCCACTTTGTAGATCGGCTTATGCCGAACACTTCGGCTCACTCGGAGTAGATTCTTTCAGGGACCGATGCAAGCCGAAATTCGATTTCCGAATACGTACTGTGTGCTATGTACAGAGTAAAAGTACTGTGTTACTGTGGAACCGTGTGCTGTCGATGCCGATTGTATATCGGAACGCCGACAAAGATCTCGGTTCTCACGGTTCTACATCCAAGCTTCAACCGATCCACTCGTGCCGCGGCCAATGGATATAAGGCACTTGGCGTATGTGTCGTTCTATACAGGAGTGTATATATATACTGTCATATGGGCTTCCTGGGTACACTGACGCGAATACCAATTGTTTAAGATCATGACCAGTTCCTCATGACAGGAAAGTACTTAGAGGATGCTAGTAATAACATCAATGGATAATATGTACCTGGATCCGAAAATTCATAGCCCAGCCAACAACTCGCTCATTGAAATCGGTTTGCGAACGGCATTAGAAAACCCCTCATGGAAGGTGACCCATACTTTTCGCTCATTCTTCCTCGTTGCAGGATCCGCTTTGATCTTTGAACCCTCACTCGCATCCTTTGCTCGGGGTATAGGCTCATTGATAATCCTGCCGAAGAAGTCACGCTTCACACCTGTCGCATCCCTGATTGCCTTGTTCTTGGCAGCTGTTTTGTTCTCTTGGCCATGCTCGTCTACACCTCCTTCGGCCGACTTTTTACCGTTCTTGGAAGATTTGAGAATAGAAGCTTCAGACTGCTTCCGCATCGTTTCCTTCCTATATTCTTGGTCGAGCACCTGACGAATGGCGTAGCGAACGGGCGCAGAGCTACTGGTGTTCGCCAGCGAGCTTCCTTTGATTTTGGAGAATGAGACCAGAGAATCGAGAGGCCTATTTACCCGTCCCAATTAGTTCGAATCATTCAAAACTTGCAGCAAAGGCAGACTTACGGCACCATTCGGTAGGCCCAACCCCCATGGCCGCCGCCTTCATTTTCGACCCTGACTTTCTCGAATGTTACGCCCATGCCTACCATGACCCGGACAGCCAGCTTGATCAGTGCACGTTCGCTCTCTTTGCGAACGCTGGCTATGCTTTTCTGCTCTCCGATACCGCGGACGACCACGGGTTTCACGTCAGGTGACAACATCCGCATCAGATTTGGGACCAGATCGGTGGCCACGCTGTCTATTGAACGAAAAAGCCTGATCATGGGAGCCGAGAATGAGGACTGGAACCCTGTAAGAATAGCGCGATTCTGCTTCTGAGCCTCGAAGGCAGCAAAGTCCGCCCTTGGACCCGAGAAGGGGTGGCCTTCGTCGTCATTCTCATCGTTCTCCTCGTTCTTCTCCGCAAGGTTACTTTTGCCGCCGGCGGAAGCAAACAAGTGATGGAATGCCAACACTGACTGACTGAGATACGGAGTGAGCTCCCAGTCCTGGTTTGAGTAGACTTTGGATGAGACAGAATCATGGAAATGAAGCCACTCGTACGCCGCATTCGGCTTCGAGAGAAACGTGTCATCCTGATAGGTCTGGACGGGGTAAGACGCGAAGCATTCGGCAATGCAACGGTCATGCTCACCGCTAGCATCAACCATCTCGCGCAGTCGGTTGATGGCATGACGTTTCCTGAGGTCTGCCACACCAACGGGAACTCGTGAATCACCATTGTCGAATCTGTCAAGGAACGAGTCAGTGCCCACTGGAGCGTCGGAGAAACCTGCTCCCTCAGTGAACACACGATCGACTATCTCGCGCACGCCTCCTCTGCTCAACCCCTTGAAGAATGCCCCGCCTTCCGTAGTACCGCTGAGAACTTTCTGCTCAAGCCAGCTCTTAGTCAATCGGTACGATGAACTTTCGTTTCTCAGTTTGTGGGCGACCCATTCAGCAGCCACAAGAACGCTCCGTATGTCCCCCTCGCCCGTTCCACTGCCTCTGGGTCCTCGTTGTTTTCTAGCGGCAAGGCCCCAAGACGCCTCACAGAGTCTTCTCACGGCATCATTCTCGCATGGAACGCCCTCTTTCGCGAAGATATTCTTCACACGCTGCACGACGTTTTCCAGAGGCGCTTGACGTACGTGGATAATCTCCGCAACCGAAGACGCTCTCAGTGGCCGAAGACTTGGATGATAAACGTCATTACAAACCAAGATCAGCGGACGGAGAAACCGAAAGTTATCGCCCTTTCGTTTCCTGCCATTCTTGGTACTCTGCTCCGAAGAACGGGCCGAGTTCTTCTGATCGAGAAGCACCAAGTCGATCAGGGCCTTCATGAAACCTCCCTCACCGCTGCCCCCGGACCCAGTGACCACGCCATCCACTTCATCAACCACGACACAGACTGGTCGACCAGCCTTGCGGACTTTGTTGTCCCCAACCTCCACGTTCATTCCTTTCACGTTTTCTGTTGCAAGCGCGTCTCTAATCCTTCCTTTGACAACGTCTTTGCTTCTTTCGTCGCTCGCATTTATCTCAAGCACCTCGTAGCCAGCTTGCTTGGCGCAAACATGGGCCAGGGTGGTCTTCCCAAGTCCCGGAGGACCACACAACAGCAGGACCTTTCTATGAGTCCGCTCCTCCTCGTCGTTCCCGTGTTTCTTTTGCTTGGACTTGGCTATGTTCGGGAACACAATTGGGTCCCAGCCTTTCAACCAACGTAAGACTGCCCTGTGCGTGCGCTCATCTCCAATGAGTTCTGTGAATTTTCGAGCTCGGTATTTCTCTGTCCACATCGCCGCTGCTAGCTTCTTAGTTTTGTGATTCACCGAGGCTGACTCGATAGATGGCTGAACTGTGGTGTTCTGGGCGGCCCTAGAAGCGCTTGTAACCTTTGTCTCATTCATAACGTCGTCCATCAGTTTGTGGATGTCTACTCCATAATAGCTCTTTTGTGCCCTTCCCGGAGCAGTTGTAGATCGACCAGCGACAATCCTTTCGTATGAGATTGCTGCTTTAGCTGGCCTTGAAGCAGCATGGTGTGTCTTTCCGGAGCACGTCTTGATCTGGATTGTACGTGTTGCTGTTTGCGAGTGGCGAGGCGATGCAATTATCGGAGTGCTTGGTTTCGGAATAGAATCGTCCAAAAGTGGAAACCGCTGAGAGCATTGTGAGGGCTCTTTCTCGGCAAGTTGCGGTTGAATCTCGAATTGACTGTTCAAATGTTCTTCCGCAAAAGCGGCCACGTCCTCCTCATCCCCGTCGTCCTCGGCCAGAAACCCTCCCAGCATCTTCTGTCGCTTTGGCTCCGTAGATTGACTTGATTCATCAAGTTTTCTCTTCGAGCCCTCTTGTGGTGAAGGAGCGCTAGATGGGAAGACGACCGGGAAAGACATGAAAGGCATTTTCGCAGTCGGAGGAGAGGATGGTAAAACTGTAAATTTGCCAGTTGGTGTGCAGATATCCGTGAATCGAGCTTCTCGCGGTTTTGTTGGAGTGTCTGCTCAAATGTCAGTGACTCGACACTTTCACGGGAGAGCAGAGGCATTCGTACCAGGTCTTATGTCGTCGTCACTGCGAAAGACATCGGACAAGTTCCAAGCCCGATGTTGAATAACGACTCGACTGCGGGTTTTCTCCTGACGATGGAGATTCAATGCTTCGAGTTCGTCCGAAAAGGTATCCGACAGTGGTTCGAGTAGCGTGTTCTCTAGCTCTTCTGAATGTAGGTGGATAGCAGGATCGAAGGAAGACGGGATCACTGGCGACGATATGTTCATTGAATCCGTGCTCTCAAGTGGTACTATATGATTGAGGATCAGTAGCCTGTGCCTATCTCTAGACTCTGAAGTCTGAACTGATTGTATATCAATAATGGTGAAGTGACGCGAGTAACGCGTCGAGACGCGCTAGTCCGAAATCAATGGCCCCGCATGGAGTACAATAATTATGAATACAAGCCCATTGAATGTATAACGGTTGAATAACACAAAAAGTACCGGGGAGAACGGGCTTTAGAGATGCAGAACTCGATGCTCTTGTCTGTTATCCAAGTCTGAATTGCATGGTCAACTCGGCTTGGAAACAGCAGTCAACTTAAGTTGTGAGGTTGCCTGCAGCCTGCAGGCGATTTTTCCATGCAAATACCATGAAAACTATGAAAATGTTAAAGTAGATACAGTCGTTTATTGATAACATTTATGAGCATTGTGGTATACTCTGTACTATACTTCAGTATGAATCATCTAAATTTTCAAACCCGCTGGGCACAGAGATCAAAAACCAGCACTAATCCGCAACTCATAATACAGCCAACGACAGAAACAAGAAAATCCGGATATAACTGAGATCAAAGGGTCTATGACTGGTTCTTCAGCTTCTCGGTCAACTCAGGCACCTTCTCAAACAAATCTCCCACTAGTCCCACATCAGCAACCTGGAAAATTGGTGCATCCGGATCCTTGTTGATAGCAGCAATGACCTTGCTGTCCTTCATACCCGCCAAATGCTGAATAGCACCGGAGATACCCGCGCAGAGATACAGTTGAGGAGCAACGTTCTTGCCAGTCTGTCCGACTTGCAGACTGTTGTCGGCGAATCCACTGTCGACTGCAGCGCGGGAAGCACCGACGGCGGCTCCAAGAGCGTCCGCCAACGGCAGCATGAGTCTATCGAATTCCTCCTTCGATTTCAAGCCACGACCACCGGACACGACACGCGAGGCTGTCGCCAGATCTGGACGCTCGGACTTGGCCAGCTCTTCAGATACCCATTCCGTTGGGCAGGGAGCGTTGGGATCAGTTCCGTCGACGATCTCGGCAGAACCGCCTTCGGTCTCGACGCCTTGGAATGCAGTGCCGCGGACTGTGATGACTTTGATGAGGTCGGTCGATTGGACAGTCAGGATAGCATTCCCGGCATAGATGGGGCGAACAAAAGCTGCATTGACCGTCAGCTTCTCCATGACTCATGCCAGAAACTGTCGATTGTGCTTAGGCTTATACATACTGTCCTCGCTTTCAATGGCTGTAATATCAGAAATTTGCTGCACATCCAACAAAGCTGCCACACGGGGCAGAAGGCTCTTTCCAAAAGCGGAGTGCCCGGCAACGATGTGTGTATACTCGCCGTTCTTGATATTCTCAACAAGAAGAGGAGCGAAATTCTCTGGCAGGCCCTATATTTAAATCCCAACATGCGTCAGAATATCCCCACCATTGTAAACTCTCATCAGCAGAGCGAATTCGTCCGTACCTTGTCATAAGCACCGTTCTCAACAGCCACCACCTTGTCAAGACCTTTAATCTTGGCCGCCTCCGCAGCAGATGTTCCCTTGACCCCGCTTCCTGCAACGAAACCAGTGATCGAGCCTCCTAGCTTTTGCGCAGCCGCAATCGCAGCAAACGACGAGCTCTGGAGTTTTCCATCGCGCTGCTCAAGAACCGCTAGTGTCGAGAGGAGGCGTGCAAGCGCAGAGACTGAGGGCTGGTTGAGTGCCCGCGACGGGTACAGCTGTGACCGGGCGGCCCGCAAAACGGAATGTCTAGCAATTGAGATCATGGCGAAAACAATTGAAATTGTAGAGAACCTGCTCTGCTGCCTTCCAAGTGAGCGTATTCAGCCAGTGCCCGCGACAGTATCGGGGGATCTGGATGGCTTTTGGAGGGCGGCGGGAAGTGGTTATCGTCGGACGCCAAGAGACCCGACCTCGGACATTTCGGTTAATTCTGAAATGGGTTATTCTTGTGTTTCTGGCTATGCGTACAGCTTGTTATAAAGACAGTGGCGTGGCTAAAAGATATGCGATCTACAGATACGTCGCACAGTAGCGAGACATTGAAGCAAGAAAAACTTTTTGGTTTTCTTCAAGGGGTATCGAAGACACACCCTGTGTCTGAATCGCAAAATATTGACAAACGTGACATTGGGACGCCGCCATGTAACCCATATACATGCAATGAAAAAAAAATCAACATAATAGAATACCTGAAACACCTGAAAACAAGATCGAACTATGAGATTGATTTCCTCTTCTTCTTCCCTGCACCAGAGCTTTCTTTCGTAGCTTCGATGGCTGGTCCATTGCCATCTTCAAGAGCCTTAGCCTTCTGTTGCTGAAGTCTCTCCTTTCTTGCAGCAATTGATGCGGCTTCCTCATCATCTTCCGTAGTCTTGGACTTCTTTGACTTCTTGCTTCCTTCGAGCAGCTTTTCGTCATCCCCAGTTGACTTGCGCTTCTTGCTGTTCTTTGCGCCTTCAATGGCTTTGGTTTCCTCTCCAGGGGCGGCCTCCACCACATCCGTCTCGTCCATCCACAATTCGCTCGCTAGCCAGATCGGCATCGCCATGGTGTTCGGGCCTTTGATGTGAATTGCCTTGATGTTCCTCCAACCCTTTGTGACAAACTTGTCGGTCAGTCCCTTGACAACAGCTTCGACATTCTCTGCAAGCTGCTCTGGTGTGAATTTGCTCGAGCCGACTCGAATGGCGGCAGTAGTGGCCGGCGCGAGTTGCACAGCCGCGCAGCTAAGCGTTCTCTCGATCTCCTTTGCGACAATCAGCGGAGATGCAACGGAGGCGTTCTTCTCCTCGCCTTTCGCCGGCTTCTTCTTTGGATCTTTCTTAGCCCTTTTCCCGTCTACCTTCTCGATCTCAGCGATGCGAATTGGGATTGGTCGTTTGCTGGATTTGTAAAAGGTTTTCCCGAGGGTATTCATCAGTCGCATAATGATACGGTCGTCTGCAAGGAAGACATCATGTTCTGCCAGCAGTTGGCGCCTGCTCTCGAAGCTCTGGTATCTAGCCTTCAGTTTCGAGTAGCCGATAATTTTGGTGATGCGGGAGGAGAGGCTTTTGGGGAAGGAAGGATCGGCAACAACGTCTTTGGCTGCGCGCTGCGGGTCCGCGGTAATGAGACAGATGCTGAGCGATGGCGAGGAGTTGAGGGAGTGTGGGATCGGGATCTTCCCGGGCTTTAAGCGGTTCTTGTCCACAACGTGCTTCTTGGTAGTGAGCACAAGCCAGATCGGTTCGTTATGAATTGGGCTATTTTCTGCGTCCGATTCATCGTCATTGTCTCCAATCAGAGTCTTCTTCGTAGCCGATGCTTCCTTCTCCTGCTGCTTGGATTTGATGTGTCGCAAAAGTGCGGAGGAAGCTCTCAAAACCTGATCCAAAAATTAATATAACGTTCACGACGTTCGATCCTTAGAACAACAGGCATACCTGGCCATTGTCAAGTTGATATGGTGAGCCCGAGGCTACCTTTGTCGTGAGAGCAGTTGAAGACACCATTTTGGTTGACTGCAGGTGCAGAGTTGGAGCACTTGGTGTCTCAATGATTTTTGCAGTATCGAAAGCTCAAAAAAATTCGCGGAAGCCGGTGGGCAAATTCGTTTGATCTTGGGCGGAAAGTTGAGGCAGGACCGTGTTGCTTAGTCATCCATCATATATGAATCTGCATATCCTGTCCTGTCCTGTCTGTGATCGAATGGGACCTCATCACAGAATACTAGTATTATTCTCACGCCCTTGAGAAGTTCTGGAGGGAATAGAAAGAATGGCTAATATTCTAATTTTTCTGTGTGAATATCGATTCACATATTTTTGAGGCATCGGTGGGTTATTAGCCTGCCAACCGGTCTTGAATCGCAATCTATATTCTAACCTCTCGGACTGGTCCCCTCCCCTTTATATTTAATATGTGCTCCAGCTCTCCGTTGTGACGTCGCAAGCTCACAACTTGTCCCCACCAGATATCATGTCTCAGCGCGGAGGTCGAGATCATAACCCCCTGAGTGTGTAGGTTATGAAGGAAATGGAGATCATGTATGAGCTCTAAAGAGAGATCTTGATTGCATTGGGTCAGATGGTTGAGATGGTTGCATCTAGCCAAGGAATCAGCAACCACAACCAAATAGATCATACCAAGCTCCAATTGTTAGTCCAACATTTTACCGCCATTCAACCGAAGAGGGAGATATCCAACCCATGAATTGTGATTTGGACACTCTGTGTACAATTTGGCTTTATGTAAGAAATTCTCCCACTTCTATCGCATCTAGAATAGCAATGATTTGTTGCATCTGAGCATTTCTGTGATATCATAGTTGAATTTTTGCCCCTAATGCCTGCTTCTCCGACTGCGCAGTTGGAATATATCCTGCATCCATAAGATCTGAGAAGACTGCCCAACTGCACGAACGGCATTAAAGATTATATTAAAGTGATTAAACTGAGTATACCTATACCCAATAGTGGCATCCATTTACAGAACCAGTCATTCAGTAATTGTCGCAGAACCCTTGTGGACGATTACATGTCTTTCAGGTGGTCTAGTGAATGCCCATGGTCTGGGCCACATGGACTCGCTAACTCAGCAAAATGCGCCAATAGAGATTAGAAGGTTGTAAATGTTATCAGCTGATAGATAGCCTACCATCTGCAGTACCATCGAGAGCTATAGTGTGCAATTTTCCATAGAGGTAAAGTGTTGCTGGACTTGTATTTGTGTCTATTTGACGAGGAAGTTTACTGGGATGTTCAGACGTGGACAGTCAGGCGATGACTCTAGGGGCATGGCCAACAACTGGAGGAATTGGGGCCATGATGAATGAAGTCAGCGGTAGCTTGGTAGTACTGTCGCGTGTTTGCTATGTTTTTGCATCTGCACACAGCAGCAGAAAGTCTTCGAGCAAAGGGCTGCATCATCAGAGAGATGAGCATGTGGAGAAATTTCAACCTGCTTGGGTTGCAGAGGCAGATTCAGACTATTTTATGGAGAACTACAAGTCATCTTCACGCGCTGATGACTAGTATTGGACAGAACAATGGTATTCGGATTTACTCATACGCCGAACCAGCCGCATTAGGTGGCCAGAGCAGTAGAACAAACGAGTTAGGTACTCACTCCATCCATCTCTAATGGTCATTTTGCCTGCTGACAAGGGAATGCTTACTCCTTATGTTGTGCTGGCGATTCGGTCGGCGTAGCCTATTATTCCTGTCTCTGAGGTGTAATCCCACAAGTATTTACAGCATCCATTAAACCAATTGAAAAAAAGTCCCACACAATACCAGCATTTGCGACCAGGTTTCAGTTGTTAGTTCGCTAGTCTACCAAATACAATTGGAGCTATAAGAGAGGCTATGCAGCGATGACCTACTGGCAAATTGGCGTCCGTTCGAGCGAGACCCTCTATATAGCCTTCATGAGATGCCTCTTTGAAGAGGATCAAGCGATTCATTCTGAATCAATCTGAATTATACCTTGCTGTGCTGAACGCAGCTCTGTGGTTGGTCCTTGTGTTCAAATCTATCTTACCTTGTAGGCTTCGCTAACACCATGATTGTCAAAGAAATTTAACGCTGATCCAGCTGCTTCCAAGGAATTTGTCAAATCGTGCCCTCATACCCAAAGGCCTTTAGCTCAAGGTCGCGCACCTGTCATCGACTAAGGCCAGCCTAGCGACTGCTATATAAAGATTGACTTGCAACAACATGTACATGTCCACTATGTGTCGTGACTAATGCTGGAGACGAGAATATGGCTTTGTGAGATCCGATTCAGAATACTTCAGCAATACTGTGAGCATATTCGGTGGCAACTATAGGACGCACGCAGAAACCAAAGGGTGCGTTGATCCATCCAGCTGGGTTTTCCCCATCCTGTAGAGACAGAAGAAATTACTGTTGCACTGCACTGTCCTCGAAGCCACAAATGCATCCGAGTACGTAGACTATTCAGTGTTCACTGGCCACGCAGGCGAACAAGCGTCTCCACAACAATCAAAGAGACCTTGCCCCGACACAAAGATTACATTCGGAGTTGGTATGGTACTATTCTCTGGAATAAATCAACAAGCAAGACAAGCATATCGGCTATGCTTGTTCTTCTAGACAGCGGCATACAGTGCACCTTCAATATTATTGGCCGAAGCTCGTAGAAGGCGGACGAGCGTGAGAATCCCCTCTCTGAATCTGTGATCTCAGCCATCGGATACAAGAACTTCTCAGTTCTAGGCTTCTGACGAACGCTTGTATATTGCGGAACTGGTGCAAAGCCTACAATTAATAGGAAGTGGGGGAAAGGCGCTTGATTCTGGCGCGAACTCGGAGTCCCTCGGATTCCAACTTTCCTATATGATTCAAATTAGCGACGAGGCTTCTTTCTGTTTGATAATCGGAATGTATGACGGCAGTTAGACAGCTTCGAGTCTTGGACGAATGGTCAACCTCTTTGTAGTCGGAAGATTTATAGTGATGCTCTGTATGGAGTAGAAGCTTATTATTAACCCGTGAGCTAAGAACAAACCGACTAATTAGTAGGGTCCCGGTCAATAGATCTGAGTTACCCTCCATAATAACAATCGCTGCCAAGTGATGATTGTGCGACAGCTTCGAAAAAAACCAACAATATAGAGGGATTCATAATGGGGCATGCTTAACTCTCCAGACGAATCTCGGTATTAATGTTTCAGATATCGTAGGGAGATCAGCCTAAGTAAACGACCACGTCGTTTAACATAAAATGTAACTGAATGCCAGACCTGCTGCGGCCAACACTTGAGTCTGGAGACATCATGGCAGCGATGGATGCCATTAGTCCACGACAGTCTGACAGATGCCCGTATCCAATCTGTTGGCCACGTTTGCTGGCCACGCATACACTGACTTGGCGGAATTGCCATTTTGACCGACTTCATTTCCAAACGCCCACGGGGCGCATCTTTCCTAGTTTCCCGCAGTACTTGGTCTTTTCGTGGTGAGTGATAGTCCTTGGAAGACTCCAACTCTGTATCATTGTAGTTCAAGGCTGGAGATGTCCCCGGGCGCCAAAGAACCGCTCCACCGTAAAAAGACAACCCCCGCAATCTCCTTTCTTAGAAAAGAGTGTCGACACTAAAGAGATCGTCGCAGATCAAAGTGTGTGCACTGGTCTCATCGACATTAATTGTCTCTACACAGTAGACGGTACACTTACAGAACAGTACAGTCCATGTATTCAAGCTCTCAGGTCTTATCGTTGATGATCGACCTTCCTGCGGTTTATCACTTTCTAACCTCCTTTTATCGCCCGCAGAGACTGCGACATGTATTCCACACTGAAGAACCTAACTCCGTAGTACTCCAAGAATCGATACCAGTGTTGTGCTGGGTCAGAAAATTGGAAAACTTTTTTTTCTCAAAAATTGTTCTCGTCAAGATAGTCCAGAGCCTCAATCCATGCAGTGAATGGGGAAAGTATCCGAGATGAAAAGGTCTTCTGTGAAGGGTTCCCCTGGAGCGTTTAATTGAGTCTGAAAATTTGATGGTCCGAAACACTGGTGATTGGCGTGTCTGAACAGGGGCAGCAGTTTCCAACGTCGAAACCATGGTGCCTGGGGGAGCAATTGGCCAATAGCGGCCTGGAAGCAATTTCGGCTGAAGCCAAGCTTGGCGCCAGGAACAGGAAACCGCCAAACAAAGCCCGTAAGATTGACACAACTCCATTCCATCTTTTGCTGCTGGGCGACTGCTCATTTCTGACAATCACCTGGGTGGACTCTGTATCTGCAGTGTATTAGCGGTAAATTACTGAAAGTCCTGGGCGGCTGCTGCTCTTGTTTGTAGGCGAGGCCACAACTCTGGACTGTTGTGGCTACGCAACAACTAACCCCTGTTTCACTATGTATTCGCGTCCCCCCGTACGGAGTACAGTACTCGATTGAGTTTCTTCCCATGTTTCCACGCCCGTATCTCTTACTTTTACTGTTGTATTGTACTGTAATATACTGTCAAGTGGGCCTCAGGCCCCATCCGCCACTGTTGTCCCGTCCCTCCCCTGGAAGGGCCTGCCCACGCCCCCTGGGTCAGTCTAATTACTTGCAATTTCCCTCTTACTCCTCCCTTTCTCCCTTCCCCTTCCGTGATATATCCTGTCTCTCTCTTCACAGCGCTCATCTTCTCCCAGCCTCGCTTGCTGTTGTTCACTCGAGTTTCCTGTCCGACCAGAGGGACTTGTTCTCTCTCGCACGCTCATTTCGGGAATCTCTTTCGCTCTCTCAGCTCTCGTGTTCTTTCTTTCGTGGGCCAACAGCGCCCTTCAGCTTCCAGCAACGATCAACCACCAACTCTCTTCCTGTACAGAATCTGTTTAAACAAGCGTGCGACTGGGTTGCCCGTGACGTTGAATGTAGGTGCTTCTGTCTCTCGATACATTTGAAATGCGACTCTCGTTCAATAAAAGCACACGAAATCACTTCCCCATGCAATTTCACTGCCTGCTCGCTCAAGCGTGGGCCTAAGATTGCAACCAACTCCTGTCGATTTCAACCTCCTGTTTCCCTAAAGAAGAACCCGCTTTCCATTTCTTATATTCAGCTTAAAATATGTCGTTTTTTCAACCTCGATTTGCGCGCTGTTGAAGGACCAGGCTAATTGGCAATGCTGTTTGCGTGCAGATAAGCCATCTTGTTCTTGAGTCATCAAAGCAGGGTCAATTACACAGCAAGCTGTGCGACGTAATTCTGAAAAGCTATACTTGGACCAGACTTAGATATTCAACACAATGAAACTCAACGCCGTTGCTATCACCCTGGCGACAGCTGGCACCCTCGCGGCTGCCCAGCCTCACCACCATGCGCATCGCCATCACCACAAGCGCGACGTCGTCACTGTTGCCGATACCGTCATCGAATACGAGCTCAATGGCCATCCAATTTCTGCCGATAAGGTCTGCCAGGGCATCGCGGATGGCACCCTGATGTGGGCGGACGGCGTCGCTCCTCCCGGTGCTTGTCAGAGTTCCAGCGCCGCCCCCAGCGCTACTCCCACGCCCTCGGTCAATGCCGCCGAATTCGTCGAGACCTCTGCTTCGGTTTCTACTACGTCCACCACCTCCAGCAGCAGCTCTGTCGCCCCCACCACCACCAGCAGCACCTCCTCAAGCACGGTCGCCGCGACACCCTCTGCAAGCCCCAGCAGCAGCGCCCCCAGCACTTCGGGCGGTACTGGTGTCGATGCCGATTTCCCTGATGGCCAGCTTGACTGCAGCACTTTCCCATCCGACTACGGCGCAGTTCCCCTCGACTACCTTGGATTGGGCGGCTGGTCCGGCATCCAGTACGTTACTATCGCAGGCAACTTGGTTACCGACATTGTTACCGCTGTTTCTGGTGACAGTTGCACTGAGGGCGCGATGTGCTCCTATGCTTGTCCTGCTGGCTACCAGAAGTCTCAGTGGCCCTCGACCCAGGGCGCCACTGGTCAGTCCGTCGGTGGTATCCAGTGCCGGAACGGCAAGCTCCATCTTACCAACCCATCCCTCTCGACGAAGCTTTGTATCCCTGGCGTGGGTGGAGTTCAGGTTCAGAACACCCTTGGCGATCAGGTCGCCGTTTGCCGTACCGACTACCCTGGTATGTTTATGAACGGCCCGTTTCCTGTTCATCTTGGTCAATAAATGCTAACCCAGTTTGTTAGGTACCGAGTCCGAGACTATCCCTCTCAGCGTTGCACCTGGTGCGGTTTCCGAATTGACTTGCCCTAATGGCTCCGACTACTACCAGTGGGAGGGTAAGACTACCTCTGCTCAGTACTATGTCAACAACAGAGGTGTCTCTACCCAGGAGGGTTGCCAGTGGGGTGATGGCAGCCAGCCCATTGGTAACTGGGCTCCTATTAACCTTGGTGTTGGCGAGAACAACGGCAAGTGGCTCTCGATCTTCCAGAACAGCCCAACCACCACTTCCAAGCTCGACTTCAACATCAAGATCCAGGGTGACAACCTTAGCGGATCCTGCAAGTATGAGAACGGCGTTTTCTACTCAGAGTCCGGCTCCAATGACTCTGGTTGCACTGTAAGTTTTCTTCTTGCATCCGACCTACACGCATTGTTTCAGTCACTTACATCTCTGTCCAACAGGTTGAGGTCCTGTCTGGCACTGCTACCTACGTCTTCTACTAGAGAGAAGACAACCCCCTTTAGGGTCGACGGCATAACCAATATATATCCTGGCCAAATCTCAACAATTCCAGCTCGTCAAGTACTCATCTTATAACTGGAAGATCATTTATGCCCATGTGCCCGCCTATCTCACGATGTGTTGTTTCGATGTGCTTGCTTCTCTTCCATGTACCTTAACTTATCATTTATTGTGACTCGGACACTTCACTCCTTGTCGCAGTTCCGCCGTCTCCCTGCTCCTTTGTGGAGATGGCTGTGGTTAGATCTTAACTTCTGCTGCGAAGTCAAGCAACTTGATTTCCGTTCTTCATGTTAACGCTTCTTCTCCTCTGACCCGGCTGAACGCTATGTATCGCAATGGCTGCAATTCCGCTCGGGACGAGATGCGATCGATGAGTTGGATCGCTGATTCGAGTTAACAGGGATGGGAGTCAAGGATGGGAGTCAGGTTGCCGGGTTACTACTTCTTGTGTTCTACTTATACCCAGGGAGTGATAGTGGTTTGTTTAGCTTTATGAATTTATCAATTTGTGCCTTGTTTATATCTTCCTCTGCTGCATGTCTCCTATGACTTTCTTGACATTTATTTCCTAGCGTATGGCCTCTGAGATCATTGCGAGATTGGTGGACCTTTAGAAAGCAGATATCTGTATAGAGTTTGAGTTTAGTCTCAGCAACTTCAGTGTTTATCAGTAGGTGTATGGTATTGCATGTAAGTTGTGTAACACTACACTTCCCACCTCTGAGAAGAGAAGCTCTGGTGGTCTTTATCTGTTGCTCATATCAGAATGGACCTTCGCTATATCACATCGAACTTGATTTGATATACAGCAGCGATAATTTACGATAAAGCAACAATCCCAGGAATAATATCTGGATGGCCTAGTCTTTGTATTCATTCAGTCATTCAAATCTCTATATCCGTATTAGTTAAGCTTTTAGAACATCTCTATTAAAACCCATCATCCAGCCCACGCTCCTTCTCCTTCATGCGCCTCTCATCCGTCATAACCCACCACCACTCATTCAGCGGATCCCGATCCTCCGCCGCTCCATTCCTCACCTCCTCGCTCTCATCCCACGGCTTCGGACTCAAGATGTAATGAACATTCTTCACCTCTTCATCCCGCCAGATCGGATCGTGCACGCCTTTCCATCTCAGCGTCTTCAGGGCGTTATACACGTACGGAAGCGGGACCCAGCGTCCCGGAAAGGCGTCAGAGAGGAGAGATTGGTCCGCGAAGTCGTAGTTTTGCGTCAATGACGGTGTTGAGAGGAGGCGGGTGATTGTGTCGTAGGTTTGTTCGGAGGGGTTGACGACTTGGAGGCCGCCGTTGGGCATTGTGTGCGGTAAGTTTGGAGGGGCGCCGCGGATCTGGGCGACGTCGGGGGTGGAGTGTTGGGTTGTGAAGGCGCAGTTGGAGGGGATCCTTTTTCTCATCAAGTAATTAGAACAAAAGGACTGACTGAGTCAATTGAGTAGGGGGCGGGGGTGTGAAACTGGGCGCAGGTCAAGAGGCCATACCATGTTTTCGGATAATGCGCTTTCTTCAACGGATTACACAAACACGCATGACTAGCTGCAAAGACACGATCTCCCTTCCCGCCGAGCTCGGGAGGATCCAGTTCAAGATCCATCAGTTCGTCCATGTTACGCACGACTAACATGTCGCTGTCGAGTTGGACGACGCGCTCGTACGCGACCAGCGAGAACGGGGTGAGCTTGCTCCAGCAGTCGTAGAAGCGGGCATCGTTGCTGTAATCTTTATGAACGGAGGGGAGTAAGTACGGGACATGTTGTTTGGGGATTCCGCGGGCGTCGAGGGCGGCGTGGCCTTCTGCGGGGAAGGAGTCGGTGTAGAGTGCTACCAGGGGGTATTTGGATCCGACCTTTTTGAGGGAGTAGTCGAGGGTGAGGAGGCCGGAGAGGTATGCGGTGTTGGTGATCAGGGTGGTCCAGACTGGGAAAGTAAATGGTCAGTTCGCACCCGCGCAGGATATATTGGGCCGTTCTTCATGGTCGACACCTTTTGTGGAGGGCGTTACTCTCTCTGTGTGAGACATTGGATCCAGAGGAAAAAGAGAAATTCTGATTGAGAGACAGATCGCGATGGAGATAGTATCTTTCAAGACGCGCAGGCTATATCACAAGGACGATTCCAAGAGAAACTTCATGAGAACAAGGCAATTCAAGAAAAGGCAAGACTTGAACAATCTTAAGAGCAGTCTGGCAGCCCAAGTCTACTGCCTCGAACTACGCCATTACAACGATCCTGCACGCAAGGAGGGGCATTATCTGCAGAACACATGGAGTTTTCCCCGATAGGAAAGGCGCGGGTCTGATCCACATTAGATCTGTGCTGACATAAGCATACTGACATAACGTAATCCATCATCGAACCGGACACATCATCGAACCGGACATCCGAACCCCTTTTTTTCACCTCTAATACTATTCATCTTCAACCATCAATATGCCAC
>JSYV01000343.1:0-22618 GCA_000787455.1 Evansstolkia leycettana | reverse complement strand
GGGGGAGCCACTGTTGCTACGGGAGCCTGGAATCGGCGGGCGGAGAAGGGGGACCGGTGAAGAAGACATGGCGAGATTGTTTTGCCTCTCACCGGGCAAGAACAACTCGTTGGGGTCAGCCAGGGTAGCCAGCTTCGAGACGACAATAGCGAACGGAGCGATGAAGAATGACTCGGGGCACACGGCCGTGGGGCTGTCGCAGACTCGCAGCACGCGGGCAGTTGGGGCGATAAGAAGAGGGAAGACGTAGGAGGGGAAGAGGTACAGGGCAATGGCTAGCGAGAGACGAAAAAGAAATGGAACAAAGTAATGGGACAAGAAGAAGATGCTCCGAGTCGAGGCAGAGAAAAGAGTGGTAGGTGTTGTCGAGGGAAAGGAAGTCGACGGGTAGGACTTAAGCAGCGAGCTGAACTATGAACGGTCGGTGAGATGTGCCGAGTGGGAACAACTGACAGCACTCGAGCCTGGGGCCAAAGCGATTGCAACAATAGAGTCAATAATTAATAACGAGTAGCCCTGTGCGGTGCCTATTAATTCTGTAGCTTCCAACTAGGGCAAGGAGGCCAGAAATTGGATAGAAAGAAGAGAAAGAAGATGATGCAAAGAATACCTGGTCCTGCTATGGGTGTAAAGAACAGTGATACTCCTCCATACTCTCTGATCCTCATAAACGCTCAACTCATCAAAGGAGAACCAATGACTCTTCCAAAGGCTTCTCGTGCCTACTTTTGTATATGTCACCAATATTGATCGATTGTGACTGGACATTAGAGGGCGCCAGGGTGATTTGCCAGCTGCCAGCCTGCAACTTCAACTTGTTCACTGTGGAACCAGAGACTGTTTCAAAAGGCGCCTGTCAGACATCCAAAGCTGAGACAGGCTGTGATTGCAGTGGATATGTCCACCAGCTCATGCTTGTTTGTAGTCTTGCAGTTTTGAAGCATTTAATAACAATTATCCTCGACATTCATGGCAAAAACGACATGTCCATCTGTAGATCTGAGCTCTAGCCTTCGATCTTTGGACTTGATGTACTTCTGAAGCACCCCTGGGTCTGTCACTTCAAATATTTCGACCTCTACTGACAAGCCATCTTTTTTTATCTAGGAAAACAGAACAAATTGAGACAGTCTGTTAGTTCAATGTTCTCTCCATGAACTTGGACCCCTAAAGTTGCCCATGATGTGGAAGTACTCAAGCAAACTAGTAACTACCTGGCAAATTTCAGCAGTACTGCACCAGTACCTTATTCAATGCCTTATGCTATGCAATGACATCCTAAGAGTAGACAGCATGGGGATCTCCGCGTTGTGAATTGTCCATGCAATAGCATCATCCATTCAGACTCGTTTATTTTATATCTTGAACCGCCACTTCCGCCCCATTGAACATACAATTTCATGTACCGCCAGCCGAAAGCGCTTGGACTTCGGTATGCATTTGCATCATATGAAGATCGCCGAGTTGGTGGATCATATGCCTTGATGCCATTGTCCAAGATATGTCATCTTCATCGTCATTATTATGCCCATTGGAGGCGTCGAAATGTTGGATCGTGTGGGCTGGTTGCGTACTCTCCCCCCACTTCACTCATGGCTGAGAATGTTTCTGCCTTGGGCCGAAAGGCTCTCTCGCCAGCCTTGTAGGTTTGGAAGCTTCACTTATAGGATTACTCTGTACCAATGAATCTGACATGAAGTCACTTTGGTGATGTTTTAGAGGTCTCCTGCTCTCTTGATCAAGAGACACTACGTAAGCAATGCCCATATTTCCCCAGATCCCGCATTGAGCTGTTGAAAGTGTTTCCTTACAAATATACGTCACAGCATATAACATACAAAGTCGATGACCATGTCTGATACTGACGGTAATTGAGGATTTGACTCTTGTATACACAATATGTCCTGATGCTTGCATATACAATGCAAACTACAAAAGCGGAATTCATCTTTGTCTGTTTCCCACACCCAGTTGCTGATTCTGACCTGCCAGCAAGTCGGTTGAAGGCTCTAAGCAAGATAGATGCTTGCTTATATGACATGATGGACTGATCGAATCAAGGAAGAACTACAGCCCGCTCTCATATCAGTTACCAAAGACATTCATCTTCTACTAACAGAAGAGAAACTGCCTTTTAGATAGAATCTTGGAATGAGTATATCACTGCTCTTCCTTCCTACATTCATGATGAACGATAGTTCAGTGAACATAAAAGCTGCTTAGGTTATGGTGAAGCAAGTATATTATACCAGACACTGTAAGCTCAGATACTGGACATTATACGTTCTATATGCTGTCTTTCCTATCCTGACTGACTCCGTCGAAAGACACTACTGCAGGAAGATCTGATTGAGAATAGGAACCGTATTTCCACTCCCCGTCTCTGATGGATACTCATAGACTGGATGACCTGGAGACAAATGTCACGCATGGGACCTAAGCGCATTATTTCATTCATGTTGAGTGGGGTAGAGACAAGCCGAGCGCAAAGGAATACAATATCTGAATATCTGACTCCAGCTTAATATGTCGATGACTGTTGAACAGAGCTACGCCAGTACTCGATGCCTGATACACGGATGCAGCCGAGAAATGTCATATACATCAACATGAGATCCCATTCGTGAAAGTGAAGCAAGATGATTCTGTCTCCAAATTCTCCATGATGATATTACTCAAGTCCAGGATCATGGAACAGAGCACGACCAAAGCTCAATTGACTTTTCCTCAGATTCTCTGAGATGGAAGGACGCGTGCTGCGCATCGAATATTTTGTTTCTCACGGGAAGTTAACTCCCAATTGGACGACGATCGATTTCAATTGAGGTCTCTCACAGTACGGACTTGATTTTGTAGATTTTTATGAGACTGACAAACGACGTAACAGTTGACAAGCTCAGAATGACAATTGCCGACTACAGAGCCTGCCAGACCGAATGGTCAGCCACGTCAATGTAAGAAGTCTAACACTGTTTTCCTCGTTAATCAAATGAATTTGAGCCAGAGGATTGTCTTGGTGAACATACCTGACTTGTTCGCATACTAGCGTTGACAGTCCAATGATCAAATTTCAGGGTGGAAATAGACAACATGGCTTGTTGCATGACCGACACTATCTACGCCATGGATTATGGATCTGGGCGATGTGCAAACTGGCTGGATTCATACCCACATTCCTCCAGATTGAGCCCAATTCCCCTGACGATCTGTTGGGAAGAACGGAAGTCAATTCTATTTTTACTGTGCTTCGGTATCGGAGTATCAATTGCCAGTCAATCTGCAAATCTTTCCTTTCTTTGTCCTCCTCAGTACGGAGTACATGGACATACGATGCATGTCGGCCGACGATCAATAGTGGTAAATGGCAGCAATAGTACGGGCCTAGACACTCTGTATATCATCCCATACCATCGGAAATTGCTGCTATTATTGGTACTTCAGTAGCTCTGCCGAAGACATAGGATACTCCGTGAAAAAAGGCTAGTCGATTGCTAATCCTTAATAGACCGGAAAGCGACTCCATACGGAGTACAGAGTAGTCAAGCCAATAATAACAAAGAGAGTAAAATCAGGGGAAGGGCGCCCCTTTTAGCCACTCAAAGAGTCAAAACGCTTCTCCAGTTGCAGCTTCTAGGTAAGTACCGAGTATTAATAGACACAACACCAATTAGGTTGTTAATCTATGGGTTCTAGAATTGGCTTTATCATATTAAACAACAAATAGTACGAACTATGTACTCCGTACTCACAGTAGTAACACGAGGGTTGTGTGCTCTTTGCACCTCGAAAACGAGATATTCTGTGTACTCTACTCTGTGTATATAAGCTTGAAGATCTTGGGTCCCAGAATACAATGGAAATGATTGGAACTTGGCAATAAGATATAATTTCATATAAGCTCAGTAGCACATCCTCTTTCACTGTCAAATCAATTCTCATCCCCTTCGCTGCCAGTTTCACCTCTTATTACCAGTGGACAGCCAGTGGGCACGCTAGCGGATAATAGTGCACGTTGCTTTTGATGAATTGAGATTCCAGACTGAAGAAGACACCCAGCTAAAGTCTAATCAGAATAACCTACTCCGTACTTAGGAGTCTGATTCGAGCACTTGAAGTTTTGCCAAGTGCAACTTGCAGAGTCAACTACCCTGGGCGCTTGAACTTGGGTTATTCGAACGGATAATAATTGCTTTATATGGCAACAATCATATGGCGGGGCCTGAACGCATACTCTGCTGGTCTCGATTGAGGTCCATAATACTCTGTATGCAGCCGTGCACTTGTCTGGACTCTAGACAAGGACCCTGACTCCGAAAAACCTCAACGACTCGACAGTCGGAGCACTGGACCGACGGACACTGCACACTGCAGATTGCGGAAAATTATACGTATGCAATGGCGGCGGATCATTTAGAATCTCACTCACTACAATGAACCACAAATGATAACAGTTCTTGAAATACTCCGTATATAATCCGTACTCAGTCCTTAGGTAAGTAACCCCGTATGTCGTCAAAGACAATGTGACCTGAGGCTGGGCCTGGGGACGGATCCACTGAGGTTGGATGAAGCATTGCAAGTCATTTAGAGCATAGAGACTGCAGTTTCACAGTAATTAAAAGTGGTATCCTGTGCAGTCCTGACTCCTGTGTAATTATAATCGTAAAGTGCATGTACTCCGTACCATCTGTAAGGACTTCACTGCAGCAGTTGAGTGGACCAAAGGCGAGGTCACAGCTGCGAGCTGACTTGCTGGAGGAAATTGAGAGACAGGGCAGAAGGCTCCGTACACCGTTAGGTAGTGAGTACGAAGGTCTGTTCTGTAAAGCATCAGCAGGCCGCTGAACCATTGGTCGACAAGCGGGGAAGCGGACCTCCACTAGTGGGGATGGTGTCGACTGGCCCAGGAACGGGTGACGCTGGCGGTCTAAGCAGCAGCTCTGACTGGACAATGCCAGGGCCTGCAAGCCGGTACCTGAAACGCAAACAGACCCACAGACTTTCCAACAGACTAAATGTCCATGGGTCCTTCGTCTCATGGTCATGGATGTTTCCCCTGAGAGCGCTTATTGTTCCCCCTCAAAGGAACACCCTCCCGGTTGCTCCGCGGCCCATTGAAACACGGGACTTGATTGTTCAATTCGAAGAGCAAGCAGACACTGAAGAGCGGTTCTTGTCGATCTTTAGATCTGCTCGTCTTCAGTAGCCTGCGAACATGGCCGAGTTGGATGGGGATCTGATGAAGCATCCAGATTGGAAATTCATCGTCAGGGGAACACGGCTCGGGGTTGATCCCAGCTGCCCAGGAGGCTAATCCGTACTGTACAGAGTAGCCAGGTAACTAACTAATCAGGT
The DNA here is from genome assembly GCA_000787455.1 of Evansstolkia leycettana. Taxonomy (NCBI): domain Eukaryota; kingdom Fungi; phylum Ascomycota; class Eurotiomycetes; order Eurotiales; family Aspergillaceae; genus Evansstolkia; species Evansstolkia leycettana. The sequence goes on along the minus strand of JSYV01000343.1, from coordinate 17,263 downwards.
TGATCAGCGATGACTCTGTTACCAGGACCATACGTCTCAAAGTTACACTGCACAATCTCATGAGAGTGGCTGCTCAAGGACCATCAACCCACGAGGCAACACAGGGGCGTTTTCGGGCGTACGTGACAGTACGCAAGGTGTTCAGGTACACCGTAGCATCCAATAATGGGGCACAATCAGTCAATCTGGAGAGACCACATCACTTGTGCTTAAACCTCCATCGAATGACTGTCCGGCCTTACTTTTTGGTGTCTTTTAGGGCCGGAGCTAGCGTGGGCAGTGCTGGTCGCCGGTTGATATCCCCCCTTTTGGGGGGCCTCCTGATTCTCTGGGACCGATCTCCAGATTAATCTCCCAGCTCATACAAAGGCTCGAGGGTTCCCTTTCCCTCCCTTGAATCTGCTTTCTTCTCTTTCTCTTCCCAAGTCTAACTTCCCAGCTTGAAGCATCACTACACTCTTTGACTTCGGTCAGCCACTCTTTTACTACCAACTATCCACGCTCTCTTAGCAACCCAACCAACCAAACCTCTTCGTTTTTTAAACGACCACCTTGACGGTTTTTTTTGAATTTTTAATTCAACTTCTCGCAACCATCTTCAAAATGCGTTTCGCTGCTGTCGCTGTTGCCCTCTTCGCCGGCCTTGCTGCCGCTCTCCCCGGTGCCGAGTCCACCGTCTACGTTACTGACGAGGTGACCGTTACCTCTTGCGCTCCCACCGTCACCAACTGCCCTGCCCGCAGCTCTGCCACCGCCCCTGCCGCCGCCAGCAGCGTTGCTGTGTCTTCCGGTGCTGCTGCCGTCCAAACCTCTTCCGCCTCGGCTCCCGCTGTTGCCGTCAGCAGCGCTCCCGCTGGCAGCGCTCCCGCTGGCAGCGTCTCCGTCATTGCTGTGACCACCTGCGTCCCCACCGTCACCTACTCTACCGTCACCATCGCCCCTACCTCCAGCTCCTACGGAACCACTGGCCTGCCTAGCGGTGCTGCTGCCCACACTGGATCGTAAGTTACTTGACCTCTACTCCCCTGGTTGATGTCCAGAGTTTGACTCGAAATCCAGGGTCACCACCACCGGCACTGCTCCTCTCTTCACCGGTGCTGCCAGCTCCATCTCCGGCTCTTTCGTCTTCGCTGGTGCCGCCGCCGCTGCCGCCCTCTTCTTGGCTTAGATTTACTTCGTGTCTATAATGTAACCCTATCGCCGCATGCTTCTCTGGTCTCTTGACCTGAAGTGAGGTATGTGGTGGTGGGTCTGTACAAAGTTGTGTGGTACAGCGTTGGAAGGGGATTTTGTTAATTAGTCGTGGTTGTCGGGAGAGATTAATTGTATACACTTCATTTTTCAACTTCTTGAGCTTCCCGTCTTGCTTCTCTTGCATCGTGTGGAGCGTTCTGGTAGCTTTTTTCTTGTACTGTACGAGATTAATGTAACCTATGACAAGTCTTTACATTTCTGTACAGTCTAGAATTATAGCAACAAGCTTTTTTCTTTGATTTGTCCAGCTACCTATCATCAAAGTTGATCGTAATGACTCGTGGACATGGCACTTGTCCGTTCTTCGAGCGAATATCTGGTTCTCCACCAGTCCAGAAGAGACAGCTCTACTGTATCGATTTGAGGTTACCGAATCAAGCAGGGATACAGCTGGCCCTTCTCGAATGAAATCACAAGAGTTGTTCCGATTTATACACAAGTCACTATTTAACCAATTCCCAGGAAGAGTAATGGATACTGAGCTGCCACTCCACTGTCTTCATTATCTTGATAGAAATAATGAGAATAATGCATCATAGTGTCAGCTGTGCCCTCGTCTTAGAATATCGTCGAGTCTACAGATGATGAGGGTGCAAGGCTTAGCCCTTGCAAATTCTCGCGTCAGCAGTATCTGTTAGAGCTTGGTTAACGTGGCGCACTCAGTTACTGCACGGCTTTGATCTCTTGTTCTTATTGTTCTTATCTAAGAATTCAACAGTTGAGAATGTACCTACAACATAAACTGGTCATGTGAACAAAAATAGTGATCATGATGATCCATATCATGGCTGCTCACCAACAAAGGATGCCATCAAAGGCACAGCACTGACAGCCTGACAGCCGCGCTTTGTTATTTCATCTCCCAATGGCAATGTTCCAATAGCAGCATTTGAGTTCTTGCGGCTGTCTTACTACTACTATGACTTACTATCTCCTAGCTTACCAGTTCCCTATTCCAACTTAACTTGGTCCTTATTGAAGGATTCGAGCTTGAACCACACTTTGCGCAGCCCGGGTGAACTGCCACAGCGCAGACACCCGACGTCAGTCTTGTGGTAAGTAACAAGTTCTCTCAAAGCCCCATTCTTGCAAAGATCAGGGAGCAACAGCTCTTTCACCAACTTTTTTTTGGAGGGGTCTTCATTACCGGATACGGGGAATGAAGCCATGATATCATGGATACGGCACATGAGAACTCAAGACTCTGCTTCTATGCACATAACTAGCATGATTCTTATCCAATTTTTCAACATGACAGAACGATCTTTCGCTTGTTCTTAACGGCCCCCAAAGGTCCCGATCCTTCGACAATTTATACGTGTGGCGGTCCACGCAAGTGTCCTAGGGGATACTCCGTACATCCTTGGGTCGGTTGCTCCCGTGCTTTCCCCGTCGCAATGGTTATTAGATGGGCAACGAATTTCTAAGGCTGGAAATGCCACATATACGATGAAGATCCGACATTTTGTTGAGGCGGAGGCGATGCCGCCGCGAGCCTTTCTTTGTTGTGGAGGCTCGGAATGACCCGTGGATGGCACAGCCTCTGCCTCTACCACTGCTATCTTATGTTATACAATATACTTTCCCACCCCGTCGTTCATGTCTATGGCTTCCAATCTTTGGTTCTTTCAAATGTGTCCTTTGATATGGGTTGCGTGGGGACGTTCCCTTTTAAGTCTCATGCTGCTCTCAACAGACAGCATCCTTTCGAGGTCATCTATAAGTTAATTGGCAACAAACCCTATATACTAGGTACTACATACGTGCCATTTACTATACCCACTCTCTGTCGAAAGACAGCTCGAAATCGGATCGCACCGTCTTCCACCACGGTAATTACCAGGATCAGCCTTGATGAAGATGGATCTCTCATCTTTGGAAGGCCCCCCGATCAATGATCTGAGATTCACCCATCCGCAACATTACAAACACCTCCCCCAGATACGCCTGGAGCATCCAACATCGTCTCCAAGTAATGACAGAAGAACTCCTTCTCCTCCTCCTTGGTTTATCCCTCCACAACGGCCAGCTTCAGCGGACGCGGTGTCTTTAACGCACCGGACCAAATATCAAAGCCACATGCCTCCTTCCGGGGTATATCGCTCGCTGCAAGACTCGAACAGACTCAGCAGTGCTCCGTCCAGAACCGAAGTAAGACGGATGAGTCCGAGTGACGAAAGAGAAAGGTTCATTCATCGCCCCGCAAATTCCCTAGGCGCATATCATCCTGGAACTGCGACTAGACCGAATTCGCGGCGGCCCCGAAGTGTCTCAGGCGCAATCAAGGAGTCTCATTTCTTGGACGACCAGCCTTCCTGCTCGCATTGTCACAGTGCCCCAGCTGCACAGCGCCTTGTGTGGCTCGAGGAGGAAGGGATCTGGGTCATGGCGGACTTGTCCGCTCTGCGATTGTCTTCGCGCTCGCAATACCCGCATGCAAGACGAGACATGTCTTCTTCAAGACGGTCGATATTGTCTCAAGACAAGGATTGTTGGAACAGACAGATAGGGAACGATGACAATGATATCGAGCCTGATGAACCACCTCCGCCTTATGAAAGTTTGGACTTTGAACCGGATAGAACGAGTGAGCCGTCTCGCGAGTCGACGTGGATATCTGTTGCGAGAAGGATTAGTAGGTCATCAGCTGGATAAGATGGCTTTGGCTTGATATAATGGGAGAATTGTGAGAAGGGTTGCTCTGTGGAGCCTTCCCTGGAGAATGGGAGTTATAATTACATCGTTTGTTGGAACAAGTCTGCCTCGAACAAAAGGAAGGTAATTGCTAGAAAGGCAGCTTTTCCTGGCTACAACTGATCAGAGTCAATACCTATGCTACGACTTGCTCTGATAAGTACTTCAAAATCTTAACTTTGACTTGAAGTGACTCTTACACTGGAGATCTACGATGGTTTTCAGGCACAAGGCATGATTGCTACAAACAAATATAACAGTCATTCCAGCTGATCTCTCTCTGAAAACAAAAGCTGTTCTTTGCCCTTCCCCGTCTTTGCTTCTCTATTGACAGTGCATGTTCATATAACAACAGGAGCTACCCCCCCAGGATTCACTGTACACTGTAAACAGTTCTGCTGCTTCACATGGACTCCACTTCCACTTCACTGTCCCCTTGACAACAGTGCCATCATTCGATCAACATCCACTCATTCACTTACTCTCAATACAACACAGTGGAATGGCATTTCCCTAGTCTGTTTACCTTTTACCTCTTCTTCTGATCCTCACTGCGTCTTTACTCCTGCAGAGCTGAGCAGAATTAAGCTATCCTCACTATTGCTTTCATTTTGAGACTCCTTTCTCCACCTCAACACTCATTGTTTCCTTATCTTCTTCACTTGACACCTTCGCAAGCTTGCTCAAAGCAGTGCTCATTCTGAGAAGAACACATCCAGCGTGTCTTCGAATGAGCTTTCACTGGGTCGGTCTGGACTGCGAGGAAAGGGATATGAAAGCAAATTGAAGACTCTCTACAGAACCTGGTTTCGAGAATTGACCCGCTTCCACCGGAACGAACCGTCTCAATCTCAGGTGAGTCTACGGTGCACGGGTATTTCTCAGTACTACTAACAACATGGCAGTTTTTGATCTGAGGCTCATATCGCCATGACGATGCCGAGTTCGAAATCAATGTCCGAATCGCCAGAAAGACTAAGTCTGGCTGAGGCGATGGACGCGGTTGTGGCAGCTTGTACTCAGGACGAGGATGTTGACATGGCGGAGACTGATACGCCTATGGAAGAAGACATTGCTCCGCAATTCGACGGCAACATTGATCCGAGTTCGGAGATTGTCGTTTTGGAGACTGCAGCCGCCAAAGGTGTCCAGGTGTTGGAAGAGCTTCAGAAGGTTTTTGCTGGTTTTGATGTTTGGCTCGGAGAAACCGATTGGAAGACTGAGATTACCAACACTCTGAAGCAAGCTGAAGATCCTAAAGTCATCATAGGCGTCGTTGGAAGTACAGGCGCTGGCAAATCATCCCTCATCAATGCTATTGCTGACGAGGAGAAAATCTTGACGACGAACTGCATGCGAGCTTCAACTGCGGTGGCAACGGAAATCTCATACAATCACGGAGACTATCGCTACAAAGCAAAAATCGAGTTCTCAAACAGGGTGAGTGGCAGCGGGAACTCGAAATCCTATTCCAAGACCTGCAGGATAGCAAAGAGGAGGTAATGAACAACATCGTTCAAAAAGACTCCGGTGCTGCAATCGCCCTCGACAAGATCAGAGCTGTGTACCCATCCCTGAGCCTGCAAGACATCTTTGAGTCGTCTGTCGAGGAACTTTTGGCCAACGGCAATGTTTCTGAACTCCTTGCAAGCACCATAGTGCTGGAGGAGAATTCTCCTCGGGCGTTCTCGCAGAGGCTTAAAGCCTACATCGACAGCAAGGGAAAGAAAGGGGAAGTCAAGAGTTCCGCACCTAAGCGAAGATTCCGGTCAGGATCAAGAAGTGACATCTATGAAACCAACATTGGACTTTGGCCCCTTATCCAAGTTGTCCGTTTGTATGTCAAAGCGGCCGCTCTCGCGACTGGCGCCGTGCTTGTGGATTTGCCCGGGGTGTATGACTCGAACGCTGCACGCGTTGCAGTCGCGGAAGAGTACATGAAGAAATGCTCTGCGCACTGGGTAGTCGCGCCCATCAACAGAGCTGTAGACGACAAAGTTGCGCAGGATCTGCTGAGCAAGAACTTTAAGATGCAGATGCAGATGGATTGCGCTTTTAATAACATCACATTCATCTGCTCAAAGACCGATGACATCAGCATCCATGAGGTACAAGACTCTCTCCAACTCGACTTGGAGTCTTTCTATGAACGGGAGCGCAGTCACAAGCAGAAACGAAAGGCCCTGGAAGCAGAGCTGAGCAATCTTTCCGATCTACGCAATACTCACTCGGACGAATTGTTTTCTCTTGACGAAAGACTTGCAGAGTTACACGATCTTGAAGATGAAGCGGACCCATTGGAGCTGTGCACTCTTTCAAAAGTCAGTCCATTAAAGCGCAAGAGGGACACTGCCGAGACATCTGATGAATCCAACACGCAAGTCAGCAAGAACGAAGGCCAGCTTCAGTTCTAATATGCGAGACGCCTTCCACGACAATCTTCTGCTCAAATTCGGTATGTCACGACGCTCAATGCATTTCTCCTTCTGCAAAATCCTGACAGACCTGAATCTAGATACGGCCGCGAAGCGTGGCGCTGAGGAGTGTTTTGAGATTGTCTCCCGGTGGAATGCTCGTAAGGACGAAGGAGGATTCTCTTGGAACACGTACAGAGCCATCTGTCGCAGGCAAGGGATTTATCATGTCCGGGTCAGTGTTCCCATTGTTGTTACATTCGGCCACGAGCTTGGTACTGATTTCCTTGCCACAGAACTGGAACCAAGAATTGTAAGTTCATGGTGTTGAGTGACCTCTGTGCAACGCAGAGACTAGACGGGTTTATTAACACTTTACTTGATAGGGCCGATCCGATGCTTGAAACTCTCATGCCCGGCTGGCGAAGGTTGGTCTAGTAGGAGAACATTCGGCTCAACAGATATGGCTAATGTTGTCATAGAGCATTTGGACATAGAATTCCTCGTCAGTTCAAGCACTTGGCCCATGATTTCGAGAAAGGAGCCCAACTTTTCCACGACAAAGTGATTGGATCGGCTCCAAACAAGATTCTTGCGCAAAGCAAACAAAAACTCGATTCTATGATCAAAAACTACTGCCATTACCTTGATCAGCAATTGAGAAAGACCGAGAAGAACATGCAAAATTACCAGAAAGAGATAAGTCGGTCCTTCGCCCAGATGATTGCCACGGCGCTCGAAGGCACTTATAGGGAATGTTCACAAACCACCGGTAAGTATAGTCTACATTTCCAATCAGTCATAGTCCTAATCTCCATTGAACAGGCAAAGGAACTCTCAATCGGATGAAGCAACTCGTGGTGCGGGAAGCTATCCATCTCTCCCAGGAGATATTCTCTCAGAGTGCACAAAAGGCACTCGAGGACCTTGTAACGCTCATCGAGACAACCGAGAAAGATGTCCGCCAAACTCTCGAGATGCTGCTCAGAAATATCACACGGGATTACCACGCCGCTATCATTGAGCCACAGCTGGAGAAGCTGTCTGCGGATCAAACGAAGATCAAGCAAAAGGTCGATCAGATCATTGCAAAGGCACAGATTGAGCTGAATCTGGCATCCTGAATCAAGCATCTGGTGCCGTACAGAACGAACAATCAGCGGCCGATGTTCCCGAGACTGTGGCTGGCGTCAACTGTAATCTTGCCATTCGTGCAAAACGCACTGAATTCGCAAAGACGCTTTCTGTTGAGTCGGAGGAAGATGTCCATGTCAAGATGGAGGATGCATTTGACGAACAGGCCTGAGTCAGTTTACGCTGAGTGTCTACTGGAAACATTCGAGGCTTTCTTTCTCTGTTTTCGTCCCGCGAGACATGAAAGCACCTGCCTCATTACCTAGTTTGACTGCTCATGTGATCGTCCTGTGACCTCAGGCTGTTCTTTCCAATTAGGTTGGGTTGACTTCGCATGTTTGCAGCAGTTTTGGTCGGATACTGCACTCTGTACGTTGGTCTGCAACGAGGAGCAAACCCAGCGCATCCGTTGCCGACAAAGCCACATTTGATGATCTGAGAAAGACGAAGGACGTATGGAGTAACTAGTAGGTAGGTAGACTTTGTACCTAGGCTGATCCGTGCGCTCTTCTTTCATCGCTAATATTTCCCCATGTTGGTGACTTGAAACCGTTCATCTTGAGGCACATGCTGCTGCAAGATGCTTCCCTTTTCTTTCCTTTTCTTTTCCTCTTGGTCATTCCACGCAAGCTGTTGTTTTGCGCTTGAATATGTTGTTCATCCGTCAACAAATGGACCAACTCTCAGACCGTTGATCGGACTAGACTGGCGGAGATAACGACGATTGCTCGATGTGTACCTCCTCCGTAGATCCCCCTCGTCTCAGAAGAACCCCTTGTCGGTTTGAAGCTTGTGCTTAGTTGAAACCGTTGGCTCAAAAATGCAAGCCTCTGGCCTCTTGGATCCTTTCTCTCCTTCCCATGGCGTTTGCAATTTCTATTGCATCATTTTCTCAAAACTGGCAGAAATTATTGACTCTGTTTTCTATTTCAAAGTCAGTGCAGATATTCTCCATGTTGGATCTATGCGCAATTGGCTGTCATGGAGGCCGCATACACAGTAATATTCTCATGACAAGTTATTGAAGTGTGATGTTTTTACCCGATTCTATCTTCTTTCTTCCTTCTCAATCCGTCATTATCATCCCAAACGTCTCCGTGCTTCCCACATGGCTGGGCACGTTTAGTAAACCGCTCGTTCCTGAGAAAACAAATTCTCTCAACTGTCTCTACGGAACCAGATTGGCTTCTCTGAGACTATGATACACTCGGGCTCGCAAATAGCTAAGATCTCAAACTTCTTGAAGCGCAACTGGAGCTCCAGGGCCCCTGACTCCGTGTTTCGACAAGCCAAATCGAGAGAGCCCTGGAGAGGACCCTCGGGCCTCGAGCTGGACACTCCGCAAACTTCAAAAAAAAGCAGAAAAGAACTAGGAGACTTTCTCCTCCCTGGATGTAGGAACAATGAAAGTATGCTTTGGCTGGTTGACTGTCAAAAGCTAGACTCGTCTTTGGACACTGTTGTGTTTTGTGGCCCATACATTGTTAGGTCGTATCTCAAACTGCGGCGCATCGTGTGTGCCCCTACGCAGCCATCTCCACTCCTGTTGCGGGCGATTTCTGTATAACTTCTTGTCCCTCTTTTCTACATCTCGTACTAGAATGAGCCATTGTTCCATTTCTCTTTCTTGATTATATATATATATATATTTTTTTTCTTTTTTCCTTCTTTTTGTACCATTTCTGTCCTTTCCGATCCCTGGGAGCTGGCTCCTTGTCTATATTGCTTTCTTTTTATTGACACTAGTAGAGTGTTTACCATTCCTTCGATATTTCCTCGTCATCTCCACTCTAGATCTCTAGATGGTCGTTGGGGGCGTTTAGTAAGCGAGCAACCCTTCTCTTAACTACTCACGGTCTCCTCATCGTTCGGGCTGACAAACGCTCTGGACAGACACAATACCAGCTATTCGATGGATCCGGCATATATGGTGGGTCAGTATGTACAAGGAAATGAAATGTATGTGTGCGCGAACTCATCTCGACTCGCTGGATGGACGATGAGAGAGAGAGCGTTGACATGAATCTCTAGACCGCAGTGGCCCTATCCAACCGCGCAGCCGTCAACGCCTCGGCCGAACGTCCCAAGGCCTGAGTCGCAACGGACATACAGCATTCCTGCTACCTCTAACACTTCCGGGAGCCGAAGCACCGTGTCGAGTGCGTCGACTGTGGCTACCATGCAAGCCTTGGGGATCCGGATCGGGCCTCCTGGACTCCAGCCTCCGAACAGTCTGCTCAATGGGCGGCCCAGAGCAATGCCAGGGCAGCTGTACTCTTCATTTGCTCCCGCTAGCTACCAACCTTCAATATCATCGGCGTTGTGGCTGTCCAATAACGCGTATATGCCGCAGACATATGTGTCTTCCGCGGGGGTAGCCCGAAATCCTCCTGGATTCGATCCTGTTGGCGCTGGTAAGTCTTTGAAATGATCCAAATATAGATCTGGATGTGACTCATAGGAATTTAAGCTGCTGGCAACCACCAGGCAGGAGACGACTTGCTCAACTTTTGGGACCTTGGGACAGATTTGAATACGCCTCCCCACGAGCTCTTGCCTGTGGAGAAGAGCCTCATGTCAAATAGCTTGAAGCGGCGCTCAGAGCCTGATCAAGGACTTTTGTCGGAGGATGTCGATTTCTCTCGACGTCTCTCAGAGTCCCCTTTGTCACAACCAAGCACCGGGACAGCCAGTACCGCAGACGGTGCCGACATGACTTCTTATCTGGACGCGTTCCCCCATGCTTCCGATAGCACACTGAGGAACTCTATGACTTTCTCCTCAACCGGCCGCTCTCCCGTTGCTTCCCCGAGATACTCCATCACCAGCCAACCGAGAACAGGAACTCGACGCAAAGCTTCCTCGTCTCCACGACCGACGATGCGATCAGCTCCGTATAATCTTGATGGCGCCAGAGAGCGATGGTCCACAAATACGCGAGAATTATGCGCAAACTACCCCGAATCGCGTTCTGTGCGCCGCCGTAACCCCCCAAGCACTAACCGCGTGACAAACTTTATCAACTTTTCCCCTCCTGTGGTTTCGTCTAACGCAGCCATTTCGTCTACCAGCGTTGTTGAGAGGTCACCACCAGAGGTTTCATCCTCTCCCTTCCAGCAAAGCCTCTTCAAGCCGCGATCCAAGTCACATAACCCGGATCCCGCCAGTCAGACCAGCGGGAATCTGCAAGGAACTATTCGAATACTGAATAGTAACGTGGATCTGCGCGGATATTGCTTGAATTATTATACCAACACGTCGGAGCCTCCGGATCTTTTCAGTCCTCTGCAGGAAGAACAGACCACGCCCCCCATAAAAGACTTGGCCACCAAGGACTCCGAATTGACTCCACATGAGCAAGAGCTCCGATTCGAGAACGATCTGTACACTCCGAGATGGGTACGCGGCCGCGGGAACAAGCGTGAAGGGTGGTGCGGAATCTGCAAGCCTGGACGGTGGCTTGTGCTCAAGAATTCAGCGTTCTGGTATGACAAGTGTTTCACTCATGGTATTTGTGCCGCTACGGGGCGGGCGTTTGATGGACCCCAACAGACCAGACGGATGGAGGCCAACCCGGATATATGGGAGGGACTTTGTGGCGTGTGCGGCGAATGGGTCGCGTTGGTGAGTAGCAAGAAGAAGGGGACGACTTGGTTCCGGCACGCTTACAAGGTTCGTTGTTTTGAATACATCTAATTCTTCTCGCTTGGTGCCGCCAACATTCTAACTGAGCTCGATAGTGCCATAACCATGCCAGAGTCAAGAGCAGATGAAAACGACGAGACGAGAACCGGAGCAGCTGCGAGCGTCTGTCGACTGTTGATTCGAATGCCGAATTACTTACCTCCGCTCTGTCTATGAGCATGGCTTCGACAGCTTCAGCTGCTGAGATGATCGAAGCAGTGGCTCACACAGCAACGACGTCAGCAATATCTTCGATCATTTAGCGGTGAATTCGGCAGTCGGTCATAAATTGAAGAAACGGGATCCTTTTTTGCTTTGAGGGAATTCAATGTTAACGGATTAGAGCATCTCCCTGTTGATTTTCCAGACTTGGATAGATTGGAGGGTGTTGGTGGTCAAGATTAGGAGGAAACGGCTAAAGACACGATCTGTATTTCTGGCAGCATTTATGATCGAGACTGCATGGCGCTCATGACATGATTCGTAGGGGCAATGAACGATATGCAAGATCTTTTTGTCTCGATCTAATAAGATGATGGGTACTAGGACGACATCGTTCCTAGTGTCGTAACTTGTCAGTCGTCAGGGCTGCCCACCGAACTTTTGTGTAGACAAGTCAAGACATCTGTTCGTGCACGGAACTCTGCCAGCAACAGAACAAATGAAAGCTGATGCATGTCGAGGGGTCCACTAGACTCCACTGCCTGCCACATAATATCGTCATTGGGAGACTCTGAAGAGACGAATTCTCACGTCTTGTTTGGAAGATTGTCCCAGACAATAATAGGATAGAGGAGTACGTAGCGGCAACAATGGTGCTGGCGTCAGCTTGCTCGTCTTGAGAGATATCTGCAACGTCGATAATGTGTAGTTTTTGGCTGTCTGATTGATTGCCCGACTGCAGGTGGAGGGGTAACCAGAAGCTAGAAGCCTTCGACAGCATAAGAAGAGGTTGTTTTGCGGACGCATTGACTCTATGCTTGCTTTTGTTGCTTCTCATCCATAAATCAGTGGACAATCTGGCGAATGATGGAATGAACCATGACAGATTGATTGATCAAGTCAGGAGACCACGCACTGCACGCTAACACAGACCAGCACCGCCAGCCCCCGAGATTATTATGGATGATGCTTAGGATTGGGATTCTGGTGCTTGCTAACTCTGCAAGCGAGCCCTGCAGGACTTGTAGCCATTGGAGAAATATCCAGAAGACCAACTGTCATTTGTTGGTGGTGGTTCTTCCTAGCCTCTTCCTTTTTCCTCGTTGGTCGTTATTCGCAATCGTTGTTGGTGTCAATTTTCTTCATCTTTCCAGGCATCCCACTTCGACACGACAATGATATTTATTATATGATTACTGATTGATATTGTCACGCTTGGGTTCCCTTTCTGCTGAAGTCAATTTCATCCTTGATTTCGTCTTGATCCTATTTGCGAAGAGTCCATCTGAAAGACACAAAGAAAAAAAATCGTGAGAAACAGAATTTCTTCTACCGCCTTCGTTGTAGTTCGATATCAACGACTGTTGCAGCAACTTTTTTTGGCTGGCCCTTCTACTGACAGCTTGGAGCGACCACAAAAGAAAGAAAGGGGAAAAACAGAGGACATTGAAACCTCAATGGTGCTCACACATATATTCTCCAAAGACAAGAATAAATCGAAGAAGAAAGAGAAATCCCAGACAGAGGAGCAAGACGAAGAGACCACTGTTGCTCCTCCGAATCGCCACTCCGACGGGTCTCCCCACGGTTCACCCCGAAAAGCGTCCACTTCGCTGCGCAAATCTCCCACCAAATCTCCCACCAAACCTTCCGCCTCATCTCGTCTTCACCATCATTCTTCCCACAGCCGCTCGTCCTCTACCACTTCCCTCAACAAGTACGGGTTCCCTTCGTCTTCGTGGAAATCTCGCGATCCCGACCTCCATCCACTGAACCTCCCACCCGACGAGCTGCGTCGTCTGTCAGCCATGGCTGCGGCACGAGACGACTCGCGGAGCTCCATGGATATAGATAAGGAAGCGAGCTCTTCGCCGGCCACCACTCCGTCTGTGGCCCGACAGAGTTCTGCTACCTCCAATGGCGTCAACGGGGAGCATGAAGAGCGAAGCCCGACCCCTCCACCGCACAAGACGAGCCCATCGACAACGGCCGATGCGGATTCGTTCAAGTTGGCGGGGAACAAATTCTTCAAGGACGGAGAGTTCTTTCGGGCTATTCAGGAATACAACAAAGGTGTGTAAATTTTCCCATTTGCGATGCTTTCGTACGATGCCATTCTTCATGGGCAAGTCATGACCAGTCTCTTTCTAACTCGCGTGACCTTTTTTTTTTACTCACAGCGCTCGAAATCAACCCCAATTCATCCATCTACCTGTCCAACCGGGCCGCTGCAAACTTATCCGCCAATCGATTTCTGGAAGCTCTGGAAGATGCAGAGCGTGCCAACGAACTCGACCCCGGAAACCCCAAGATCATGCACCGATTAGCCCGTATATTAACCAGCTTGGGACGGCCGACGGAGGCCTTGGACGTCTTGTCCCGGATTCAACCTCCCGCCACCGCCACTGACAGAGCTCCCGCCGAGAAGATGCAGCGCTTCATATCACAAGCAGAGGAGACACTACACGAGGATCGGGGCGTTTCTATGGTTCTGTTCTGCTTGGACCAGGCTCGACAGGGCCTGGGAAAGGACGTCAAGGAGCCCCGGAAATGGACATTGATGGCGGCCGAAGCGCAGTTGAAGATGGGCAATGAGAACTCCTTGCGCAAGGCGCAGGACATCGCCATTTCCCTGCTGCGGGAGAACAACCAGGATCCGGATGCGCTCTTGATCAGAGCGCGGGCTTACTACGGACTGGGTGAAACCGAGCAGGCCCTGAAGCACTTGAGGATGTGCATCAATCTGGACCCGGACATGAAACAAGCGGTCAAATTGCTTCGCACAGTACAGAAGCTTACCCGGACCAAGGAAGAAGGAAACAATGCATTCAAGGCCAAGGATTACCGGAGAGCAGTGGAGCTATACACGGAAGCCCTCGAGGTCGATCCCAGCAACAAGGACCAGAATGCCAAGATTCTTCAGAACCGCGCCCAGGCGTATATCAACTTGAAAGAGTATGATAATGCGATCAATGACTGTACGGAGGCTCTGCGGCTGGATCCCGGGTACATCAAGGCCCAGAAGATGCGCGCCAAGGCCTACGCTGGTGCTGGCAATTGGGAGGAGGCTGTTCGCGATTACAAGAGCGTTGCGGAAAGCAATCCCACCGAGAAGGGCATTCAAGAAGACATTCGCCGCGCGGAGTTTGAGCTCAAGAAGGCTCAGCGCAAGGACTACTATAAGATCTTGGGCGTGTCGAAGGATGCGTCGGAGAACGAAATCAAGAAGGCGTACCGCAAGTTGGCCATTCAGTATCACCCGGATAAGAACCGTGATGGAGTGGCAGGCGATGAGAAGTTCAAGGAGATTGGAGAAGCCTACGAGACCTTGATCGATCCTCAGTAAGTATTGCCAAATGGACAATCGCTGTCATCAAATTCCCACGAACCATGTATCTGACATATTTCCGTCTCTAGGAAACGCGCCGCCTACGACAACGGAGACGATCTCATTGACCCTGCTGACATGTTCGGTGGCCGCGGTTTCGGCGGTATGGGCGGCATGGGAGGCATGGGCGGTATGGGCGGCATGGGTGGTGCTACACACATCAACATCGATCCCAACATCCTGTTCAACATGATGAACGGGGCAGGTGGAATGGGCGGATTCCACCAAGCTGGTGGCAACCCCTTCGCGGGTGGATCTCGGGGCGGGTTCTCCGGTGGCTTCCCCTTTTGAAGGACTTGGGGATGGTTATAACACAGTGCATTCGAAGCATCACTCGCGACCTTGAGTCTTTCCCGCGTATACCGGCGTCGTACGCTTGGGGAGACGCCTCCTGCTTTTCTCGATCGATGATTGATAGACCATCGCCGTGCATTACTACTCTGTTTCTGTTTGCACCAATTATCCTGGCAGTATAGATGGGGCACGTGTTTGCAATTTCGTCTTTGCGCAGCATCTTCCTCAGCAGCAGGAATAGGGACCCATACAGCATCCCATGGTTTACACTGCACATGCATTTTATGTTTTTTTCGACCTTTTTCATCATCGTGGAGAGGGAAATCAGAAGAGAAATGGACGCATCGAAGGGTGGTGGGAAGACAATTGACAAGAATCGTGGCAGCTTGAGCATCCGGGATCTGTTCTAGAATTCCCGCAGAGGACGGGATTCACTCATGAAACACATTCTGTGGCGTTATATACACCTTCTTTCTGTGGGTTTGCGTGTCCTGCGCCTGTTCTTCAACGATTTCGGGGATATCCGATGGACAAACGGTGCCTTTCGCTGTCCATCAACGCAGGGCTCTTTTCTTCCGTCTTTGGGCGTCTAGTTGGCACCGATCTGTGACTTCTTATACCAATCGATGCATAGAATCGCGGATGGCAGTTTGGCTTCTTCGGCTCTCAATTTAGATTTAGCTCTATCCTAGCAAGTACAGGAACAACGTATGGCATCATCGAGAACCGCTTTCTCGTAATCTTCTGCGTCATATACTCCGCAAGCGAAGGAGAAAAAGAGAAATAAAAAAGCCACAGGGATAAGTTTGCCTGTGGTGAAAATGAAGTCCTCCGTGCGGAGTCCTATACTGAGCACGCCAAACCTGCCTGTTTTCTCGGTCTCGCCAGCGTCTTCGACGTCGCTCCGAGGGATGGGGCGAGGAAGGCGCGGCGATCTGCTGGCATTTAGAAGAGGATCAGAGCCTTTTGCCTGCGGGTGGCTTTCGGCCAACCTTCCTCTGTGATAGAACCTCCAACAGTCCAACCAAGCCTTATACTCGTAGTTTTGTAGTTCTCCCCGGGTGGAACCCAGCGGAAAGTATCGCGAGACGTCGAGTCTCGACCGCTAATAAGACTGCGGGCCATTCAAGCGGATTCCAAAACGGGGCAATTGGAGACGATGCCCGCTGAGATCTGGGGCAGAGAATGCGGGGACAAAAACAGACAGTCGGAGTGGAGAATATGGCTCGCCTTCTGTCTCTCTCTCTCTCACACTCACCCCCCCAAACCAAAGACTGTCCTGTATTCTTGCGGAGTGAGCATGGATGTTGCTGCTCATTTCCTTGTTTGTCGACGTACGGTTCGGATTTCCTGGCGGAAATGACTCGAGCATATTGCTTGCCGTGCCTTGCGTATACAAAGACGGTCGTCCGCCCTCAGTCCGAGCAGTGATCGGCCATTCTCGTGTCTGTTCGTCTCTCTTGATTGCAGCATTGTTTGTTTGTTACGGGTGATTCTCACTGCTTGATGACTTCATGCCCTGTATGACTTGATGCCTCTGGTTAACTTATATGATTGTCCGCTTGTGCTTGTTGCTCTCTCTCTCCTTGATTGAAGGACTTTGCGATATCACCCAGCTTTATTCTTGTCCTTCACATTATTACTGGTATCCTCATCACGATTGACTCGATTCCATGGCCCGGAAATTCCTTGGTGGCTCCGGCCAGGCCCTCACGGTCTGGATCTCCATAGCCGCTTCTACCGTGCTCATCTTCTATGGATATGACCAGGTGCGTCCTCATGCTCCACCAATCGTTTTCAAACAAACAATTGACACGATCTGCTGCAAAGGGCGTCTTCGGAAATGTCGTCATTGGGGTGGACTTCCTCCGCACAATGGGCCATCCGTCAACCAACATGCAAGGCACCATGACCTCCGTGTACAACTTGGGCTGTTTCGCCGGTGCCATGTCTACCATCTGGACGGGAGACATCTTCGGCCGCCCCCACCAGATCATCCTTGGTAGCACGATCATAGCTGTAGGCGCTGTGATCCAGACAACCTCGTATAGTGTTGCCCAAATGATGGTGGGGCGAGTGGTTGCCGGACTAGGCACAGGGATGAACACATCCACAGCTGGCGTGTGGCAGGCGGAAACGAGCAAGATGTCGAGTCGTGGGAAGTTGGTGATCATTCAGATGGTAAGGCTGTCTTAATCTCTCATCAAATCGCCTCCTCCCCCCCCCTCCCCCCCCCCAC
>JSYV01000340.1:0-21689 GCA_000787455.1 Evansstolkia leycettana | reverse complement strand
ATTTGTATTGCACTATTAAGGGGGTTCAGGTTCTCAGGAATGTCCGGTTCGATGATGGATTACGTTACTGTGGATCACTTTCTGGACTGTTCTTTTGAGGAATGATCTTTCTCGTACGGCTCAGCTGTAAAGCGGTGGAGAATTGTCTAGTATCTGGAAGGTTCCACTCATGAGATGTCTTCGGTAAAGCATGTCTGTATGAATTCCTTGGCTGATGTGTGTTTTGTGTAGAGGATTCAAACATCCAGTTGATCTGGGTATCTCGCAGACCTAGTAATCTGGATAGACTTGAAGGTAAACGACTCTTCGAGAGAGACGCAGAACAGAATTAACAGTCCAGACACTATTGTACAGCGACGATTAGAAAAGCTCATTAGGATACTGGTAACTTAGGAGATACTTAGCTCTCAACCGTGGAAAGGCTTTTCGGATTTGCTGGGTCGAAGTGCTTGGCCCGCGCAATTATCTCCCGTTATCTCCCGTTAGGGACGAGCGATTCGGCCATATCGGTCTCGCCACGCGATTTCTATATCCTTGAAGAGAGCAAGCGATAATTAGACGAGGCCAAAGGTTCTGGCTTTCAGTTTATGGATAGGGAATTACGACTCCAATGATGCATCCAAGCACTTCGGGGAAACATCCTTCCAAGGCACTTCCCTCTGTCCCATGAGATACCTAGGTATAATAATATCTGCCCTCCTTACTTCCGCCTCTCCTCACTGCCTCGGTCCAGTCAAAGCAAAGAGCTGCAGGGGTTGACGCTAAATGCGCCATTCAAATTCAACTCATACGTGCGATTAGCCAGTTCAAAATCCACATCCTTCAACACACTGATTAGCGTGAGCAGCGACCACTGCCACGCATAAACCTTCCCGATGCACTCTCGCTTTCCGTTGCCGAAGCCCTTCTTACAAGCTGAGGGGAGTCGGTCGTATTTCTCACCCAGCATGCGTTCTGGTCGGAACGCGTCAGGGAAATACTCCGGGTCGCGATTCACAGCGCCCAGGATAGCAATCATGGCTTGATCCTTGGGGATCTCGTACTTGCCTCCAGCCAGCAATACAGGCCCGTTCGCACTGGCCGAAGGCAGCGGCTCGATGTTGAATCCTGGCGCTGTGGCAGAGAGACGGAGAGCTTCTCGGAGTATCGCTTCGCAGTAGTTCAATCTGGCGAGATGCGAGTATTCGATCCGATGTGCGCGGCCGACAATGGCGTCGATCTCCTCGCGGGCGCGGGTGATTTCGTTTGGATTCTTCATGAGGTAATACAATGCGAACGAGACCAGGTTGGGAGCCGTAGCGGCTCCAATGAAGATGGTCACCACTTCATCGATGACTCGTTCGTGGTCCAGCGATTCTCCGGTCTCGGGATCTTTGGCTTCCAGGAGCGCGCGAAGCATGTCCTTCTTCTCCGTGGGGTTGGATTGGCGATGGGCGACAATCTCGGCTGCGAAATCACGCATCGTCTTGGTGTCGTTGTTGAAGCGACGCTGGTAGAATAACCAGTTCAGCAGCTTCGGCCGCGTGGGACGTTTCATCGCTTCGAACGTGGCCCCATCCATGGCTTTGATCATGGGTGGTTCCGGGCCCTCGAGACAGGGGAAGCGCTGATCGAAGAAGCAGAGCATGCATGATTCGATGTTCAGACGGTCGAGATCGTTCGTGAGATGAACCCGATGGCGTGCGCCGGATGTCCACTTCGTGATCAAATCGGATACTGTTTCTCGCATATCGTCGAAGGCTGCTTCGATGGCAGCGGGTGTGAGTAAGGGAGCCATGATCCGATGCGCGATGCCCCAGCTTGCTTCGTGGTCGTAGGCAGTGAAGAGACTGTCGTGAAGTCGGATCTCGACTACAGGGCCGGTGACGCATTTGCGGAATCGTTTTTCATCGCAGATCTCCTGCAGGAGTGACACGCTCCCGATGAAGACGATCTGTGTGCCAAACACTTTGATCTTGAAGATGGGTCCTACCATGAATCAGTCCATTGAACTGCCCTGCTACCAACATGGAAGTTGTCGCTGACCATACGTCTTCGCGAGGTTGTTCAGCAAATTCCAGGTCTGGTTGGGGTCGACGTCAAAGATGTTCCCAAGTAGAGGAAGCCCTGGTGGTCGGGGGATCGGAGTTGTCATGCTGAACAGGTGTGCTGAGTGAGGCAATAATACCATCTGCTGATCGTGGTATATCTCTCACTGAGCAAAGAAACTCGATAGGGCTGTCGTGGAGTCCAAGAATTCGGGACCTCATCCTGATTTTATCTCAAGACCAATTTTCACGCTCGACCGGTTTGTGCTGCGCCTCCCACTTACATGACGTATCGAGTTGGATGTGCATATTCAGAAAAAGAAAGCAACAATCAGTAAAGTTCATTCGTTATGCGGTCAAGAGTGAGCTGTGCAACCACCCATCAAGATCACAGTGATTACGAGTGGCTGAAGCTGAGAATTCCTCGAGTCCTGCAGCTCAGGATCGGCGAATAGCTCAATTTTCGGTCATTTGAGCTATTTTCTCATCATGCATTCTAGACAATTATCATTGTCTTGGATGCCACACTGCGGGATGTCGAGGTGATCATCTCTTTTGGTGGAGTTGATGCACCTCACTCCGCAGACCGTCACGTCGCTGGGCCCCTTGCTTCCCCTTGAGTTGAGTTGATTGGCTTGTTGCACTGCGCTATTTCAGCAGGTATTTTCTCTTTGGTGCTGGTTCAAGTAATCAAATTGTCAGATGTTCTTGGGGGATCTCGGTTTCTACTTAGAAACTTGAGGGGAGCGTGAAGTTGGCGTGTTATATCCTTCAGATCCACAGACAAAGGAGACGCAGGAAGAAAGACACTCGAGCCGAGTCCAGCGAACGCCCCTTTGCTAGCTGAAGAGTCGCACAGCAGAAGAACCGTATTCCAACATCGGGTTTCGGCTGCACTCTATATCGTATCGTTCTATCAAGTCTGCAGCAGAATCAATCCTCCGGTCCACTAAACACGTACGTACATTGTTCATTATTCTTTAGTATGTATTGGTTTCTTAACTCTAGGATGTCATACCTTCTAAGCTCTTCGACCTGACTTTTGCTCGGGCTCTTTCGCTTCACGTACTTCCATCAAGCTGGGCGATCAGACCTGTTCAAGGAGGCCGATCTAGGAGTATGATACCGCTCTTTCTTGCTTTTTCTCACAATTGCACACATATACTCCAATATAAGATCCTGGGATATATCCTATGCCACGTATTGCTCGAAAACAGAAATGCCATTTGATTGCTACAGAGCACACGTTTCTAGGGCTCTCTCCCCTAGTGTTTATAGCCTGCCTGCTCTTCTCCAACAATAGAACAGACCATCCCCATGATCCTCTCATGCTAATCTCACAATTTCAATGGCTCACGGCGTAGATGCTCTTCAAGAGTGGTCAGTCTTCCCCTCGCGCCTCGAGCAGACGCTTCCACCAGTTCCTTGGTTCGTGGACCATAGTACCCAAAGTCCTGGACATATTTGAACATTCCCACAATCATTTCACCTTGGGTGGGATTCATAAAGCCGCGATATACCTCCTCCGGAATCTGGATGTACTTGATCGTCTTCCCAGAGACTTTGCTCATGATGTCGACGATTTGCTCATACATGTGGATTTCACTCGCCGCGGATAGGACCCTGCCCTCGAATTTCTCCGGCTCCGCAAGAATAGCACCGACGAACTTGCCCGTATCCGCGACAATGTCAATCAGAGGGAACTGCGTCTGTGGCGTGACGACACCGGAAATGGCATACGTCCCATCTCCGACGGGGCGAGGACCCATGTGCGTATAGAAGTTCTGCATAAAGGATCCCGGCTCGTAAAAGGCGCTCTTGATAGGCAGGCTGCGAATGTAGTCTGCTGTCTCTGCTTTGCTGTCGAAGTGGTCGACGTTCTGGTACCTTCCGCCTGAGATCTTGGATGCGTGTGGCACACTGCTGAAGATGAGATACTGTGCACCAGCTGCGACGGCAGCGTCTGCGATCGCTTTGCCTTGGGCGATCTCTCGGGCTTTGGCCTGCTCATCATACCCGGACAAGGTCACAATGAAGACGGTATGGGCGCCGTGCATGATCCGTTGGAGGGATTCGGGATCATTCGAATCGCCTTGGACGACCTCGACGCCTCGGTTTTGAAGAGCTTGGGAAGCAGGCTTGAAAAGGTCGCGTGTAACTGCGCGAATGCGATACTCCTTGGAGAGCTCGGCATCCTCCAGGACGAAGTTGACGACTGAACCGCCTTATTGGCCGGTGGCTCCAAAGACAACGAAGAGCTTGGTCATGGTTATACTCGTTGAAGACGGGGTGAGAAAGAGAACTGATTCAGTTCAGAGAGGGGACGGACTCATCGCAGAACTGGAAATGAATGCATAACTTCCACGAGATTCGTCCATTCTTATATGCAAAGACTTTCCTCAAGATGTCGATTGAATGTGATGGAGTCCGGGCTCTTAACTCCGAACCCAAACTTGCGGTAGCCAACTGTAGCAGATCTCGGGTGCGTCTATGACACAACTCAAGGCAATAGATGATCCCGAAACAACCAACCTCAATAGACAACAATCCTGGTACGAAAATTGTCGTGTCCAGAAGCAGCTCACCTCGTATTGAAACCTATCTCCACCATTGGCGGAGATAACGTCATTTATTCCGAGCGATGAGTACAGACCGAACGCAGATCAGGACAATTGCATCTCGACTGGCAGTGAAAAAGTCGCTGGTTTCATGCTTCTCATCCCCTTCGACGAGTTCACGGGTGGACATATTGATAATTTCTCCGACAACATTAGCATTGGCATGGATAACCCGAGGACGGGGAAGTATGTGCGCATTCGGATACTGCGAGTATCTTGCCTCCCAACAATCACCGGTTCTATTCCTCATTCTCCGGAGGCTGTGCATTGAGCGGACATTTCAGATGGATATTTGAAAAGCTGGCCTCCATTAGTGCACATGATCCTCGTTACTAGTACTATACTAGTTATATGAATCTCCAACCAAAGGGCTGACCCGTTTGCATCAATGAGGAGTCACTTCAGTTGGCGGTTCTGGCTCCCGAGAAATATGCTTAAATAGACAAATCTCCCCGGATTGTCAATCAGATCAACAACTTACACAAGCTCCATCTTCTGTCTTTTGAGTTGTTTCGGTGTAGATAGTTCTCGCTTGGAGGTGCCAGAAACGGTTGAGATCACGCCGCCGTTTGGAATCATCAGTGGTCTGGAGCAGTTCAACTTTCTTGCGCGGATCTTCCCACTTTGACTTCCAATTCAGAGTTCCATCACTGTCTTTGGTAATGAAACGATCTATTTGTGGTTTGATAGAATCATGTCAGAGAATTCGAACATGAGCTCGTCACCATACACGAATTGTCTCAGGAATTGCCTAATCAGGTAATCGTACAGCGCTCCGAAACACTCCCAGTCTCATGATTCCAAATACTATATCAAATTACTAGGAGAATTGGACCTCCGAGAGGTCTATAAGAAGAGCGATATTTCCATAGTTTAGGCAGCAAGAATGACCAGAGTTCGTTCTCATGAAATCTTGATTTATCATCCGGATAGTCATCCGGATAGCCTAGAGAAATTCCAACAAATCATCAAGATGAAATCATGTGACCCAGAGAAGTGGCTCATTTCTCCGCTTGACTCATCCTTGATCTATTCCTCAGACAAGGTCTAAGCCAATAAACATCCTACTTCCTACTCTAGTAGTATAAAGTCCATTCTCGTTCCTATAACCTGAATCCTCAACTTATCCTCCTGCATCCTCTTGCCTTTCCATCGCTGTCCCGATAGTCCCACTCCCACCATGTATCTCCGAGCCGTGCATGCAGAATCCTGCATTCCCATTCTCCAACAATTCATCCGTGAAAATCCACTGGGAATCCTGACCACGGCCATCAAATCCTCTCTTTACCCATTCATCCAATCCAGCCATATCCCATTCATCTTAGATGTTCCCGACAGCGCGGAGGAGGGGAACGTCCACCACGGCCGATTGCGGGGCCACATCGCAAAGGCAAACCCCCAAGCCAAGGCTATGATCGACGCATTGGAAGCGAAGAAAGCAGCCTCCGGTGCATCGCAACCACTCCAGCTTGAAGATGAAGTCCTCGTCCTCTTCAATGGACCGTATCATCATTATGTGACGCCCAAATTCTACACCGAGACCAAGCCCGACACGGGCAAGGTGGTTCCGACTTGGAACTATGCTGCCGTCCAGGTATACGGCAGGGCTACGGTTTATTACGATTCGAACTCTGAAGAAACGGCCTCATTCTTACAGCAGCAGATTCAAGATCTGTCGCAGCATGCGGAAACTAGTATTATGGGGTATACGGGCGGAGAGAAGAAGTCTGCGTGGAAGGTGTCCGATGCCCCCGAACGCTATGTTGAAATCCTGAAGAAGAATATTATCGGTATAGAGATCCAGATTGATCGGCTTGAAGGCAAGTTTAAGATGAGCCAGGAGATGGGACAGGGTGATCGTGAGGGCGTGATCGAGGGGTTCAGGAGCCTGGGTACCGAGGTCGGGGAGGGCGTGGCGAGGATGGTGAAGGAACGGGGGGAGTTGAAGGATGCGCAGATATAGAGGTCGTTTTCTCCGAGATTATAGGATTATTTTAGTATATATTAATTGAAGCTGAGAACTACAATTCTATAGCTTAGATTTGGATGGGATGCCGATTTGATGCGGCACTCAGCTTGGGCACATGCAACTCCATGAAACCACATGTATGGAGGAATTCTTACAGGAACCGTCAACAAGAAAACTAGCTGACTAGACAAACATGAATTTGATCCAGAAATGCGGAGATGCCCCTGATACCAGCATCTTCAATTGGTGAACAAATCCGGAGCAACCAGTCATTTCGGGCCTTGCCATTGGCGTGAAGAGCCACATCAATCGGCAATTCTCCTGGACGGCGTAGTTATTTACTCTGACTCTTTTCAGCGTCCTCCAATAGCAATACCCGATAGTGATTCTACATCTCTTATGTGGCATGTATCTGGATCATGGACTGGAACTTCTGTATGGTAGATGGCATTTTTGAGGCTCGATATGGACGTTAGCCTGTGGGTATCATATTCTAGATAACATTGCCATACACGGTAACACCGTTTGGCAGGACAGTTTCAGATCGAGAAGGGTTAATCGTACGAATTTGAGGTATGACCTTTGGTTCGACAGGACACAGGATCCGAGCGACTTTCGCAATATACATGACCAGAATCCCAAGGGACGTCCATGACATCCAATTATTTCACCGTCTGAATCCAATGACTTCTCAGGACCAGTTAAACATTACGAATAAAGAAAAGTACATGCAGACAAATAGCAAGTGTCCCAAGGTATTGGACATTCCTATCCCAAATCCCCGGGCCTAGTTAAAACCACCCAGGAAACCTCCTGGGGACAAAAAACTGGGTGGAAAAGAGTGACCGCTCGAGAGAGGCGGTTTACCGGATCGCAATGCGGTTGCACGGGTGGAATGTCGTCCGGACGAGCCTCGAACCATACCTCCTGAGACCTTGGAAGCACCGGCTGATCGTACCCGGGCTAGTAGCAGACGCGTACGTGCGGAAGCATGACCGCACTTGTCGGCGTTCTCGGCGTATCAAGTCTGCAGTCCTGCCGGGGATCTCGCCAAGACGAGCGTCGAGGCGGCGGTTTTGAGTGACGACCCGCTCGTGTATTTTCTGCAGGTCGCGCCTGCTGTCGGTTCTGCAGCGGATGCGATAAAAGAGCTTGCCGTGGCTTGTTCGCTCTCTAGTGATCGTCTGAGTCGATTGGAGCAGCTCCAGATCGAGGAGCTGGGCGAGTTCGTCCGAGTACGTGAACACCGCGATCGACTCGACGTTCTGCAGGCGGCAGAAGGGGATCAGGACGACTTCGTAGTCGGCGCGGAAGCTTTGGTTGAAATCCACGCTCTGGTGGACGAGGCCGCCGGCGGAGTGCCAGTCACTACGCTGGGGTTTCAGGAGAGATACAGCCATCTTATTATGCATTAATGCTACATGTCCAAGGAAGGTGACGAGTCGGACTACTTGGAGGTACAGCCAGCACAGTTGGCCAGGATCTTTTGGGTTCGGCGCATAGATGTTGACTTTGACAATGATCTTGTGGCGGGGTACGTCACAGAAGCTGTGGCTTTCGGCATCGAGTTCATCTTTTAGATGCCAGGTGGTTCGGCGGTTGTCGGCGTCGTAGTGGACGGTGGCCCACATGTCTCCTTCGTAGATTGTGATAACTCGAAGGTTAGAACAGGCTCGGAGGATAAGTTGGTTGATACATCTTCCAGATGTTCACTTGTACGGAGGAAGGCAAGGCCGTCTGCCTTTTGTTAGTTTGGTGTCTTCTTATAAGTGCTATGGAAACGAAACAGTGACAATTTACCGAACTGGGTATCGCTGGGCGTTTTGTTGAAGGAGTCGAGATGAATACTCGAGCGTGCCATAGCTTATAAAATGTCTCTGGTAGATATATATGGAGACTCTGTCGATGTTTGGCGTGGCTTGTTGTGAGCGAAGGTGGTATGGGCGTGGTGGCCAGTACGTTGACGAATGTGAGATGAAGAAGAGAAAGACAGGTGAATCCTCGAGGGGATTTGAATCCTCGCAGCAGCGTATGCCTAACACTAGGCATAAAGCAAGATGTGCATGTCATGATGGTCTCGATATCGACAGTGATGATGGCAGTAGTAGCTAGCTGCCTATAACCGAATCCAGGCAGAAGAAAGTCGAATAGGCGCGCGTCATTCACATCATTGTTATAAAGACGAGATCAAAGTTGATGCTCAAACTGTCATCCCTTTGTTGTCTGCCTGGCTATCCTGGTATCTTTCCCAGTTGATCAAATGCCGTATAGAATGAAAAAGTGACTGATACCAGGTCGAACTCGCTGTTCAACCGTGGACGAAGATTCATCAAGTTTATGTCTGGAGCACCAAAAGCAAAGAAATGCCTTGGATTTGTTGAATATAGCTGGACCAGGTGAGTTCAAACTGGGTGCATGCTATAACTTGCATAAGTTGTCTTGATTGTGAATGCCTGGTATTCACCTCTCGAAGTGGCTGGTGGCCGGGTCACTCTCTATTCCGCGCAAGATACCAGATACTGGCTCAAACCCATAATTTCGCCGTCATTCAACCATTAGGTTTCACTATATTTGGACTTGGGCCTGTTGTTTTACTGAAAATAGCGGATTCAACACAGCAACCAGCTGTCAGTGCAGTGCTCGATCTTGAACTTGCATTTGGCATTCATTGCAATCCGCACTGTCAGAAGTTGAGGGAACGACGAGGCATAATAAGCGATAAAACATACAGCTATCTGGAAGTGATGATGAGCAGCTAGCTATATATGCTTATCGTAGTCTACACTAATATGCAGGATGAAAGAAATGGCGGATCAAGTGGGTACACAGCGCGCAATACTTTGATATTCATGAGTCAAAGCCAGTGAGTGCAGTTGCGCAAGGAAACAATGAATTCTGCTTTGCATTGGCCAGGTCACCAAGATCACTTCACTCATCTGCCTACACTTTTTGGGAAAGTTTGTAGCAACTGATAGTCATTGGCTCTAGGCATCTGTCATTCATGATATAGTCAGTGAATTGACAGGAGGCATTCCCTTAACCATTACAATCGTCGTACCCATCTATTTTAAAGCAGCGTAATCTAGTTTAGCAATTCGTTGTCGATCTATATTAGGTCTATTCCTTGGACTTGGAAAGGAGAGTATAGCCTAAGTGCTTTGCTTAGAGCTGTTCCTTTGATGATTCAATATGAGACAGAGGTTATACAGGGCTTCAAGATGAAATACCTCATAGTTTTGACTTTCTCATTGTGAAGTCATTGTCTGGCATGACCCACAACTGGCTAATGTCTGACCAGAACTTTCATAACTGCTTCTCAGGTCTTGTGGTACAGCAGAGCAGGTATGCGAGGGGTCTCTTCATTATAGGTAGATGTTGAGGCAATGAACAAATACTATAACTGTGCATAGCGGCCAGCGAAAATGGAACTGGGATGTATTGTCCACGAAGTCCTTTTCTGAGGCAGAAAAAAATCTGCCGAAGACATCTCCTATACCTTCAAGCCCAAGCTGAAGTTTCATACAACAATCTTTGAAGTAGTAGCTTTCCGTTGATTGGCAGCGACCCCTATGTTGAGCCACACATCCACTCCCACCGAAAGGAAAGGTTAATGCTCCTTAAGCCATGCTGGATGTCGAATATGCAAGGCTTCATCTGCCCCTAAACTGACAGATTAGTATAATTGCCGTCGAGGGTTCATAGCTTTTCTTGGATGAGGCACACAGGTTGCGAGTGCCTTCGTCCAACACGATAGAGCCGCCACTGAGCCCGAGATCACGATAGCCGCTGATCGAGAGATTCGTCGATTAAATCGCTTCTGTGGTGATGAACTTCAATGACTGGAGAATGCGGGTGATAAGATTAGCCAACGAGATTCTTCAAAAGACGGTGGTGGCAGATGCTGAGAAAAACACTAAAGAGACCTTTCCATGCTCAACGCGGGACCAGGCCAGGATTGAGAGAGATGCAAGGAGAGGGAACCAACATGTCCACAACCGATACAGCGATGCATCAGATGCAAAAGCGCGTTGTATGGCTTGGGAGCCTGCCAGGTGGTGGATTGGCCTCGGTATCCAAGAGTCTGCTGCGCATCTTCTGCGACGGCGACTGCGGCCAGCTGATGAACTCAGGAGATGATAACCCTCCAGGAAGCGGACAATATAGAAGGACCAATTGAAGGGTCGAAACTAGACTTGATGGTAGAATCCGTGAGGAACAAAGGGTGAAAGACTTCAAAGAATGAAAAGGTTTCTTTCATCATTGGTTAAGGTCAAGTTTGATGCGAGCAGTCCTGGTGGTACTCTGACACAAGAAGTGATTGTCTGCTTATGTTTCATCGTTGTTCATGAAATGTTTTCAAGTTCAATGACCGCTATGCACAGAATGCTCAATAGAACAAGAGTAGGACATTGTGGAAATGATGATGAAGCACAAGAAGAGCATCTCAGTCAGGTTCTTGGGCTGGTTGGCTATAAAAGAGCCAATATCACTCAGTTCCCTCTGGGATAAAGGGCTTTTCAGCATCATAGCAGAACAACGTCGAGCAGTTATATCGAGCATAACTGCTCGATATATGCAGTATTAGTCGTTGCTTAGTCGTGATCGTCTCAGTAACAGCCCATCCTCTTGCAGTTTAGGAAGACTTCTTCCCAACTCTCCCCCGCTGTCCTCGCCCTCGTCAACTCCTCTCCGGCCTGCATCCCCGGCTCGAGCACAAGACCAACAGCTTCATACTCTGTATGAAAGCCTTCGGTCTTCCTACACGATGGACACTCATACGAATCCACGCAAAGGCGCCTCGCGTCCACCTCGTCTGACCAGGTTGGATCCCATCATCCGAAAGTTCAACGGTCTCAACTGCAGACAGGAGATCATCCCTGGTGTGCCAAACCATTGGAACTTTGTTGTCAGAGAGTCGACTGCCGCACACCCAGACAGTGGCGTTGTCGAACTCCTCCATCCACGCTTTGGGATTTCTTCTAAGTTGGTTGCTGGTGTGGTCTGGAATGAGCTTTCCTTCGAAGATGAAGTTGACATTGTTGTGCCCATTCTCCTGCTGTCCTTCATTGAAGGCGTCCGTCTCCGCCCTGGAGAGAAGCCTGTGCCTATGGCACCTTGGAGTTGGAGTACCAACGATGCCAATTTGGCTGCTGGTTTGGAGAAGAAGTTTGCTGAACTTGGTGTGAACGAAGGACTGTGCAAAGTGGGCTCCATGACCGTGGAAGAGCAGAAGACTGCTGACAAAATGCATGTTGATGTTATGGCCTTTGGGAAGAGAGCAGAAAGTCGTCGCACTGTCCTGAGCGGTGCCCGCCTCCTCCCACCACAGGGAGTGCCTTTCTGTGAATACTGTAAACAAGACGCGTCCTCTCTGTCTCAACCTCTGCAACAGTGCCGCGTCTGTAAACAGGCCTGGTATTGCTCCCGTGAATGTGTCCTGCTTGACAAGGACGACCACAAACGTTTCTGCCAACTCCCTCCTCTTGTGTCTACCGACTTACCTCCTCTTGAGCCACCCGTGGTCAACAGACCTGTTGTGTCCGCCAAAGGCCTCAAGATGGATAAGCAGGATTCTTCCTTGGCCTGTTTCCACTGCAAGCAACCTGAGTCTGCCCTTTCTGGACCACCCCTCTTGTGCTGCTCCAAATGCTTGTTGGTGCTCTACTGCTCCCGTGAGTGCCAGCAAGCTGACTGGGCTCACCACAAACCTACCTGCCAGCGTGTCTTCGAAAACTCCGCCGTCAAGATTGCTGCCAGAGTCAAACCTGCTGAGGTGGGTCCGTCTGCCAACGACAACGGCACCTCTGAAGCCAAAGCTTCCAAGAAGAATGAGACCACCAATCGCCCCTCTCCAGTCTGTGCCCACTGCAAGAAGGACTCCTCTGCCCTGTCTGGATCTCTCTCCCGCTGTGGCAGATGCTCCAACATCCGGTATTGTTCTCGTGAGTGCCAGAAGGCTGACTGGGCCAGCCACAAGCCTGTCTGTATGAAAGCTTCGGACAAGGTTCAAAAAGCCGCTGGTGAAAACATCAAACCTGTCTCCAACGAGTCTGTTGCCAAACCAGCCAATGCAAAGGCCGCCAAACCTTCTGCGAAGCCCCAGGCATCGGTTCCGAACAACGACAACAAGGCTGCCATCAAAGAACTGGCCGAGAAACCTGCCAATGGAAAGGCTGTCAACCCTTCTGAGAAGCCCCAGGGCGCAGCTGCTGACAACAACAACAACAACAACAACAACAAAAAAGCTGCTACGAACGCATCTGGCGACAAACCCGCAAACCCGAAGCCCACCACTGCACTCGAAGGCGATGCGTACATGTACTTCCGCTACGAAGCCCACAAGAATCCAAAAGCCGTTGAACTGGTCAAAGCCTTGAACGCTGGCCTCCCCTATGGAAAGTATCCCGGCAAGGACAACATGTAAGTAACTGACCACGATGATATCCTTGAGGCGAAACCTTCATCCTAACATCACGATTCTACTCTCTAGTCCAGCCAAAAGGATCCTCCGTCGCCTTATCACCACCGGCAAGGACTCACTGGAGAACATGCGTCTGTTTTTCGGTCCCACCTGGGTTCCCGACGACGAGTACAAAGAAGAACGTGTGCATGTTCTTATGAATCCTCCTCCCGGATCTCCCAGCTTTGCTTGGACCATCCAACTCGATGACCCATCCTTGGAGTGGGCGCCTCGTCCTGCCAATCCTCGCGAAATCCAGATGATCATGGACGTTCGCCACCTGCAGCTGAACATCGTGATGCATCTGGGCGTGCGCATCCGTCCCACCGACAAGGACGCCGAGGAGATCCTCGCCAAGTTCCCAGTTGCTATCGACGAGAAGGAGCTGGTGTTCAAGATCGCGGCTAATGGGATTTACCAGAACATCCACGTTCTTCCTGGTAACTGGAATCCCTTGACGAAGCCCATCAAGCCTGAAGATATCTAGGGGAGGAAGGAACTGGGCGTGTACAAAAAAAAAGATTCGATGGCCTGTCAATGGGCAAAATCAGATCAAGTGTATCATAGCCAGTAGTAGCTGTGTCAATTCGACTTTGATAATTGGCGGATGCCTGCCACAACCTTCGCTTATGTTCTATACCGTCCGTCCGTTCCTCCTGTGGACTTGTTAACCATACAGGCCGTCCCTATATCCACGAACACGGAACACGAGATAGACATGACGCTTATTAGTGGCGTTCTTTCTCTCTAAACCTACAGACCCGACTATTTGTGATTCTCGCGTAGAATATCTCAAGGCTATTGGGTTGGATGTCCTGCGTTAGAGGCGTTCGAGACGTTAACCCTAACGAGGAATAGTGTCACGAAGCTATTAGATAAAGAAGACTTGCAATTCATTTTGCTCTTTGTGAACAAGAATCGAATGAGACCAGAACACGATGCCATGATGTACAAGCTAACGAGCAAGTGGATTAGGGGGATGTCGTATCCCACGTAACAATCCGGATCCATGATTCGTAGACCTTGCTGCTGGCGGCGGAAGTGCCAGGGGATGGGGAGGACACATTGCGACGTCCCACCTGCGAGATTGGGAGCGTTCAAGGCAAGATCCAAGGATGAATATCTTATCTCTAAGGAGGATGGATCATACACGAACGGGTGAAGTTTGGCCCGAGGTATTGCTAGTAAGATCGAGTTCAAGCATGCCGATAACTACTTGGCAAAGAGGTGAAGTGAAGCTCGTAAATGTTTCCTGTTGTCAGATTGCTAATTATTCCTTCCTGTGCTTCATAGAGAAACACGTACCAGGTCTTTGAGATTTGTCGAACTCCTGCGGGTATAATTTGCTGGAGTCTCAATGATCCAATTTTTCATTCGCCAGATCTCGAACGTTCTCGACGTATTCGATATTATTCAAGCCGTTATCATCAGAATCCTTTTCATCATCGGTTCTTTCATTGTGGTACTCAAGACTCTTTTCATCCTCTTTGTCCAGTTGCAAGATGGATGTGTGCAGGAAACCACTCTCAGGTACGACGCGGACTCTGTTAGCAATCGGTTGATGATGGAGATTCAGGCTCATGTTAATGATGATTGATGTTTGAATGTTCCACCGATTAATTCACCAGGAAAGAATGCAATTCAAGGCATTCCAGTGTCCCAAAGGGTTGTCGCACTTCGCCAGAAAGTGTTTATCGGCGTGTATCCAAGCTGTGAGACAACCTTTGTTGATGTTTCCTTCATCGTTCGTCTTTGCTGTTCTTTCGTCGAGATGTACTGTTTGAGACTAATATTTGGACATCGCTCACTTTTAAGTGGTCTTAAGTCAACGTGTATCACGTTGCGGGCCAATATATTCAGGCAGGATTTACAGATCTTGCTCTGCATCCTGTCCAAGACTTGTTGACACCGATTTTCTATGTTCAATTACACAACACTGCTAAGAATACCTCATTACTTACAAGCATCAAACCGGTCCTCCCAGCATGCTAACCAGGACCAACCACGCCCTTCTCTACTCCTCCTGTCCAAGTATGGCAGCCAGCGACTGGCTATCCTGCAACGGCTTCCCTGTCCGATCATCTGTCGGAATCTTCTGCGAAGAGAAAGCCAAGAACACCGCTTCCCAATGCCCATCCGGGAACTGAAACATCAGCGCGCCGTCTTCCCAGACTCCATTTTCGAATCTCGGCAAACTGCCCTGGTTCATGTGGATGTCATGAATACCAGAGCCATAGGACGAGCCCCAGATGTACATTTTGGCGTTCTGATCAATCGCGTCCGTCAGAATAGGCTCCAGCTCGTCGAGGATGTCGTTATTCGGGCCGGGAGCATCGCTAGGAAGGACTCTGCCAGAATCGATATTCAGCAGATCCGGAGTCCGCTCGAAGTCGAGACCCTGCAGCGCGTCATCGCTGTTGGAATTGGCGAGTTGGAAGCCGTAGTCGAGCGAGTCCAACTGGTCGGTGATCGGATGGGAGAAGTTACGCTCGAGCCAGAAGACAAGGCGGGAATCGTTGTCGGTGGATTTCACGTTGATGGCGGCCTCGCGCTCTTTCCGGGCGCGCGGGTCGTCCTTGAAGTAGAGGTAGATGTGTGGGGATTTGGGGTCTTCACGAGGGGTTTGGGCATGGTAGCGAATGGGTTGGGCAACCCAGACGCCGTAGTGAGGGATCGTCATTCTGATGGATCGACTTGGTATGGATAATAGGCTGAGAATAGAGACGATTATTCTTCGCTAAGGATGCGGTTTGCAGAGGGGATAGTGATGCTCTGAGTGTACAGCAACAACTGTTGGACATTATAAAGCAGCCCCGGGGATTCTTGCATTCCAAGCTATATAGGACATGCGACAGTCGCACTTGCTCTTCAATTCAACTGAGGATGACATCGTTATATCAGGACATCAACCACAAAAAGGAAGGGATCTTGATCTGAAGCAGTGGCTGGGACTTGAAGCAGCCAAGCTGAGTGGAAGATCCCTGCACGTGCACATATAGCAAGCATTGTGATTGCTCTGGGCCGTGTCGCCTGAATTGAGTGATCTGAAGATCGTCTGGTTGATCGGTAGGATCCCTGCAGCTGAGGAGGGCTGTTGCAGCTGTTGCGGTCTTAGCTTCAGGCTATTCGTCATCCTGCAACAGAAGCGCATGCCTAGTCAATCTTGGCTTCCAGAGTCGAACCAATCAATAATGCCTGTTCTTATCTTAATTCCGCGATCAAATCAGCGTTAGGCGATGCAAAGCTCTCTTAGCCTTAGCCGCAGCTAGGAAATAGGGCAACCACTTCCGGCCACACTGACTGTTTACAGCTTCTTCAACCAATTGCCAGTAAAGGTAATTGATCATACTTTTTATAGCTTGATCAAAGCCGCAGTGTTCCCGTCCGAGACAATCGCGCATTGAAGAAAATATGCTAATCCTCATCAATACGTTCCATCCCAAGAGACACCGCCAACGACGTAGCCTAGAATCTGGATAGATTCGAACTCGTCCGCATTGCCGTGGAATATATATAGTCGAGACTAGATGAATACTGGTAAATCTCCATTGAAGCTATGAACTTTCTAGTATTGCCAATTTGATGTTGTCGTTGACATGATTCAGCTCTTCGCAGCCACAGTATCTCAGATCACGAACATCTCCACCATGAATAATGCACTCCCAAAACTGGACAGTGGAGTCATTATGTCTCGCGGCGCAATCAATTGCAAAGGATACTTGGTGAAGCCACATTTTGTCATGTCTTATAAGTTAATCACACCAAATAACCGATCCGATGACGCTTCTAGTCAAGACAACCACTGCAACTATCCGATCCTCAGACTTGGAAATCGAGACAATTGAATTGTGACTGTCTATGGAAGAGATAAGTTTCACCTACAAGAATTATACACATTCTAGCCTGACATGCAGATTTTGATCATTATACTGCACACCGAGAAAGAGAAGGCTGCCTGGTGCTGACAATAGGATAGATACAAGCCATACTGAAAGAAATAATCATGTTTCAGGGCAAGATCCAAATTGAGTCTTTCGCTGAATTGCTTACTGAAATGTTGTGAGGATAAAAGGGTTACTAGTTCATTTGCTTTTCTTCTCAGTATGAGAGCAGGAAAAGAAACCAAAGCAATAAATGGCTACGGGCAGACACATATACAGAGGTTTAAGAAGTCATCTAACAGAATTCTGGGATTGCCACGAAGATCGACATTTCGATCCTTTATCTAATTAATACCAGTGCAGAAGTGATTTCCCATCCCCACTGATCGACAGACTGCTTCCTCGATGATGGATCTGTCCCCCGAGCAGCGTTCCCTGGACAAGGGACCAGATCGACCTAGTAGTATTGTACTACTAGTAGTACAGCCTACTGTACGTACCACAGCGCTGGATCATGAAGATCCGAGATCTTCGCAATTTTAGTCCTAGTCCTAATATCGAAAGGGCTGTGAGCTGCTGTAAACGCCAGTGAAAGTCGCCATCCCGCCAGTTGCCTCGACGATCAGCCGCGATGACCGCCGCCAAAAAGTCGGAGATCGGCATGAAGAATAATAGGGTTGTCCTGTCCTGTCCCTCTTGGGGATCCGTTGAAGTATTGCAGGGATGGCCATGACTGGTTTATATGTGTTCGTTTTTGATGCCGTTCAGTATCTCGTCTGACTGTCAAGAACATCTGAAGTCGTCCCGATCGAATGACAAATTAATTATACCAAATAGATCAGCACCTCCTAGTGTTTAGAATAACTAGAGCTACGTAAGAACAAGGAAAGAGCTGACATGTATTAAGA
Source organism: Evansstolkia leycettana (assembly GCA_000787455.1). Taxonomy (NCBI): domain Eukaryota; kingdom Fungi; phylum Ascomycota; class Eurotiomycetes; order Eurotiales; family Aspergillaceae; genus Evansstolkia; species Evansstolkia leycettana. Next base: position 3,826 of record JSYV01000340.1, on the reverse strand, counting down.
CAAACTGCCTTCAGTCATACGTAACGGTCGTTTCAATAGATCAAGTTGCTAACTTGGTATCTATTCCTGGTCAACATGCATTCGTCAGAAGCCACTTAATAACAGACCACTCTCGATTAAAAAGTCCCTGTCTTGAAACAATTTATTTCATCTGTTCTAGAAGGCCTCTGGATTTTACTGCTCCGTTCACAATTCCGGGACCGCGACCCGAAGATTCTCTCCGCTGGAATGAGTAAACTGTAATAGTATGTTGGAGAAGGCTGAGATTTCAACAAACCGACCAGGGACGATTGAGCCCGTGCTGCGATCTTGATCGTGATACGTACAGAGCTACGCGCCCTGCTTAGCGCGGCAATGGGCATCATGTACGGAGTATCCATGTTATGCAGATGCAAACGACCGAAAAAAACACTGGTGCGAAAAAGATAAGGCGAAGAGCATAGGGACAGTGCTAGCAAGGATTCCCCCCCCCCCCGAACGGGACTGCTACAGAACCGAGGATGTTGGAAGCTCTCCAACATCAAGCTAGGGTGTTCATGTGAGGAGCAAGCAGCATATACTGCAGCTATCGGAAGCTATCTGGCCAAAGTCCTACGTACTCTGTAGGAAGATCCAAGTCGGAGAAACCGTTACTCAGCCCTTGAACTGTGAACCGTCAGCAAGATGATAGTAAGTTACTATTCAGGATCCGGAGCTGAGGAATGATCCGTACGAGTCAGTCGTTTGGGTCAGTGGTGGTAAGTAAGCTCTGCCTTTTCTCTGGGACACGAGTAGGATAAATACCACGTACGGAGATATACTTGTATAGGGAATAGCTAGTCGTGACTCGTACGTATGATCTTTCGGGTTCATGTTCGCTTCCTCGGCGGATCTTGCTGTCATTAACTTACTAGCAAGACGGAGACCGGTGGGACAGCGTTGTGGCAGGTGTGTTCGACCACATGGCAAGAACGATTCATTCCTGATGTGGAGGAGGATACCAAGAGAGGGATTACTAGTCAGAGGGATGCGATCAGCCTGGAACTGGAAGAATGGGATGATGTCTTCGTGAACTCATCAGACGCTAGCAACCGACAACGTGGTTGAAAGGATGGCTCGAAAAGTTGAGGCCGAAGCTTGGGGCAGGAATGGGACAGTGCCACACCAGTGGAGGGGGGACTCGATGCTGCTTCGAAGCCTTCAAATCCCTTCCTACAGTACTCCGTCCGGCAAAAACTTGCACCAAGGAGATTCGTGTTGCACCAGTGGTCCAGTGCACAGGACCATGGGTCAAAAGAAAGCTACTTTAGCTCCACAGGGGACCGCCAGGCTAGGCCTGTCAGCAGGGGCTTAAACGAGGCTCTGCCAGCCACTGATTCCAGCACGTTGTTGCGGCATCCCTGTCCCTGGGAAAACCAATGGCCTCGAACAGTGGGGAGAGACGGCGACACTGGTCAGAATTACTGGCATCGGAGGGTCCCCTTCGTCCTTCTTGGGAAACAGCCACGGTCTCGGTAAGGATCGCAAGATCGAATATCGATTATATTACAGTAGAAGAGTAAAAAGGCAAAATTATCATTCTAGAATCATATTCCCCTCTTTTTTTCGTCGGACAGTGAAGAGATAATAAAAAAAACAATAATGGCCTAGCCCATCGCGGCTATGTGTTTCCTTTAACATACATACGGATGGGGTACCTGGCCGGACCACGAAATTCCAGATTATCATCATTGTTATCATCGTCATTATTATTATCATTAACTGGGATTGCTCCTCTTCCTTCTTTTCTTTTTCTTTATGGCGATCAGGGTCTGCGGATCCGCAAAACAGATCGCCGACAGTCCGTCGTATTCTCAGCTTCGATCCCATAGCATCATATGTCGCCTATCTTCCCTATTAATGTTCCCATTGCAGCCGTAGTGGTGAACATTCTGCCATGAGCCATCACCCATCATCCTCCTTCTACTTCGAGCACTGGCCTCCCCCCGCATCGCAGAGAGGAAGCAGCGTCTCGTCATCCACCCTGGATTCCGAAACCACCAGCCTGTTGTCGCAGTTTCCTCTTCTTCAGAGCGCAGCAACGTCGCCGGGCAGTATCACTCCGAGGAAGAAGTCGTGGCATTCGCTCGCGGAGGATGTCGTTCGCTTGGAGCTCAATACCTCGATGACGATGTAAGCATACTACCTGCGCGCTTCTCTCTTTTCCAGAAGAAAATGAGATGCTGAGAATGTCCCGCCCGCGCAGATCGTTTGTGAGAAATAGTAAGCTATTCAAGCTACGCTATACGCATCTCGACATCATCAAGGATGCTACGGGCACATTAAGGTGTTTGGAGCTGGGAGGAGGGGTTGGTCAGCAGAGTCCATTCATCCACAGCTGTGAGTTCCAGTCCAGAAACAACACACGCAGATCTTCCACTCACACTGACCGTCATCTACAGTTCAAAACATAAAACTCCCCGTACCACACTTGGAACATCCCAAGCTCCCCAACGAGCCCTCGTTAAGGGTATCGTTTATGGACGAGCAGACCGTCCAGTCCGGCGCCACCGTTTTCACCACTCAACTTTCCTACACATTTGAGACGTGGGATGGTATGGACTGGATAATCTTCTTTCTTCTTGTGGAGTGTGTGATATGCTGATTCTCGGGATGGACAGATTGTCTTCGGTTTCAGGAATTGCTGCTTGCATCGAAGCTGGTCTTTATCGCAGGCATCGCCGAAGCCAAGTCCAAGGGCCGTGGAGAGGAATGCATCAGCCAGAATTTGCGCATCCTCCGTGGTCACAACGACCGACAGGTTCTGTTGTTTTTTGCCAATTCGCAACGGCGAGAACTCAAGCGCTATGTTTCGATACCAAGTGAGTTCCTTCGGCTAGGAGGGGGAAAAAATACACGCGCGGATGCTGATTACGATCTAGTCAACTGTATCGATAACTTCAACCCAGGCAAACGGGCAGGCAAACCTGTCGTCTTGACGCTACGGCCTAATTTCGACCTCCTTGCGCAAATGAAGACGTTGCAAGTCACATTTCTGGATGATGAGGGTACGGTTGCACCTTCTCCCTCGACTGCTCTTCTTTGTCCATTCAACTAACCCCCATCGTTATAGATCGAAAAAGGTTCTGCGAATTTCTGACCCAGAACTTGGACAATTAACTGGCACTTCTTTTCCCCTCCATTCTACATTCTGTTTCTGGCATCGATCGTCATATATATAGAGAGAGACTATAAATTGTCGGGCATGGGTTTACAGGGCTATCATTACTATCATCCGGTGTCGCTTTATATTGCATCAGAGAGTTTGTGCCGATTTCTTGTCTTGTTTTTTTCGGTGGATAAAAATATCATACCCCTCCTGTTGGTCTTCTTGCATTTGCTCTTTGTTGAGTTTCTACCAGGCGAGCGATCTCTCTTTCTCTTCAACCTATCGGATAGATCCGTATAGCTCTTGGACCGGGATGAGCTGAGACGAATTAATAATGATATGTTAATGTACAGTTATAATTATTATTATGTCTATCTGTTGTGTATTACGGAGTATTATTATTATTACTTCCGTTTTCTGACCATACTGACACACTACATTGAGGGGCTTTCTATGCAGATGATGCAGCGGAGTCATGATTCGCCGGGAATTGCCGATACTCCGTGACGTGCTTAATTCATAAATTAATACCTCTGCAGTCTGTATATCCTCTGTAGAATTGAATGACCCTACAGCACTTGACAGCCAGACACGTGCCGAATAGTCTGAAAAAGCAACCACCAAGGCGCTGAAGATGCTGTCCAGTGGCATGATGGAGTCAGATACTGTGCCCGGCACTGTCAGCATCTATTGGTAGGG
>JSYV01000339.1:0-18145 GCA_000787455.1 Evansstolkia leycettana | reverse complement strand
CCCCCCCCCCGGGATAACTCCGTCGAGTTCAGAGTGTACTTTTGAAAGTTACACTGTATGCTTCTGTCTGTGCAGGGCCGGAAACTTAGATGCAGATGTGATCCATGCATTCTATTAGGTAAGGTTGCCCACCTGCAGGCCAAAAAATCATTGGTGTCAAATGTCAAATGGTGATTTCGACGATTTCATGCCCACTCGATCGGATTGGCCCTGATTGAATAGGTCGGGTGGAACATGTCCAGTGTATTGGGAGGAAGACAGAGTGAGTGGAGTTCATGTGTGTGTAACCCGTGGATCTCGCGTCGAGTCTCGAGCTGTCTCATAAGCAGTGGTTGACGCACGTGGGGGAAGGAATTGGCCCTTGCTGGTCCTTAGTCTCTGTTTAAGGTTCTTCCCAGGCGTTGTCATTTTGATTATCTTTTCGGCATACTCTCCTACTACGGAGGACCTAGGGTGTCAGCTAATCACTACTGACACGATCGATGTCAGACAGTAAGGCTGTCATCCCACGTGGCCGTTGAGGTAAGTTACATGTCATTTTATGCTGTAGTATTCCGTGACAGTCGAGAAAGAAGACGCTACTCATGGTGGGGAAAAGTATGGAGGACGACTAGGTATTGTTATCGAAAGTTGTTAGCTGCAGGCGTACGAAGAAAAGTAGTAAAAAGAAAAAGAAAAATGTCATCTGGTGCTTGTGATTGCTTCGGACTAAGTAGTACCTAGGCTTAGACATCTGCAGCGACTACCAGTCATAATCATCAAACCCTCAACCTGCCTGTCTGTCTCCCTCATAACCCTGGTCTGGTCTGGAACTTCTGCTGCTGCTGCTTTCTTCCCCTCTTCTGCAGCTGACTGACCAGTGTGTCCTCGTTCCCTTTTTTATCTTCTCGAGGCTGCATCTTTCACGGTCCCTCACGTCCCGCCATTGACTGCTGTCGATCTCAAACACAATGAATTGAGGACTGGAATAGAGAACCCAACTATCGCCGAGAAAGACGAGATCACCAACTCAAGATGGGCAAGTTCCGCGGTCGGTTGTACAAGACCGACCGAGCGCGGGACTTTGATCATGAACAGGTGCGCATTGGATCGGAATTCGAGATCAAACTGCCTTGATTGAAATCACTTGTTCGCCATGTCGCTGATCACTTACTTCGATTGCCGCAGGATCGCTATGTGCGCATGAGACAGATCTACGAAACAATAGACCGTCAAGGGTATCAATGGACTGTCGTTCTGGTTGCCGGGATCGGCTTCTTTCTCGATGGTTATACCGTAAGCGATTTCAGTCATTTGGACAATGTGATCTCCAGATTCTTATTTCCTATCCATAGTTATTTGCAAGTAATATGGCTCTGCCGATGATCCAGTACGTCTACTGGCAAAATGAGACATCCTCGAGTCGCACGACGTTCATCAACATCGCAACCTTGTCCGGCACCTTGTTAGGGCAAGTCATCTTCGGCTTTCTGGCGGACAAGCACGGTCGCAAGAAAATGTACGGCGTCGAGTTGATGCTACTGATCACTTCCACGTTGGGTGTCGTCATGGCCTCGACCGGAACACACGATAGCATGAACATTTTCGCCTGGCTGATCTGGTGGAGAATCGTCGTGGGTATCGGTGTCGGAGCCGATTATCCCCTCAGTGCTGTCATCACCTCCGAGTATGCGCTGCCCAACCTATCCCAAGTTTTTTTTTCCCATTTTGCTTTCGTATGTACTGATGATAGGCCAGATTTGCTCCGACCAAACATCGCGCGCGGATGTTGGCAACCGTCTTCTTCATGCAACCACTGGGCCAGATCGCCGGCAACCTCGTCTCGCTGATTGTTGTAGCCATCAGTCGAAAGGAGGGCGACGCTGATCTGATCCGCACCGTCGACATCATGTGGAGATGGGTAATTGGAATCGGAGTCGTCCCCGGGATCATCGCCACGCTCTTCCGTTTTGCTATTCCCGAAACGCCTCGCTATCTACTCGATATCGAGGATGATCCGGTCAAGGCCGAATTCGACGCGACGACCTTGTTCAGCGAACAGCCCACGAGCCCGGAGATGGTCAATCGCAGCTGGAGCAATATCCCTATTCCCGCCATATCGCTGGCGAGCCACTCGATCGACGAGGAAACAGTCACATGCCCCATGGACTACGCGATTCAACCGGCGACTTTGAATTCCCACTGGCGCCTGGCTAAGGAGGACATCGTCCGCTATTTCTGGACGGAGGGGAACTGGCGCGCGCTCGTGGCCACCTCCTTCGCATGGATGCTGCTCGATTTCGGATTCTACGGCATCGGTCTCTCGAGTCCCCAGACGTTGGCCAAAACATGGGGATCCTTGAACTTGCATGCCCCGGCGCCGTCCTGGAAAATAGACGATAGCCCCGATGCGAACGTCTATGACATGTTCATGAACACCTCCATCCATGCAATGGTTATTCTCAACGCCGGCAGCTTCATCGGCGGACTGTTGCTTATAATGTTCTCCTATCGACTCGATCGAGTCATGCTGCAGAAATACGGCTTCCTGGCACTCGCTGCTCTCTTCATCGCCTTGGGGACCATGTTCATCACAATCCAGAAAGAAGGTGCTCCCGCAGTCGTGCTCTACATTATAGGCCAACTTCTCTTCAACTTTGGTAATATCTCCCTGACAACCCTCCTGCAAAGAAAAAATTACATTCACCGAAACTGACTTTAATAGGCCCCAACGCAACAACATACATGATCCCCGCCGAGATCTTCCCTACCCGCTACCGCGCCACCTGCCACGGCCTCGCCGCCGGATCCGGCAAACTCGGCTCCATCCTCGTCCAGCTATTCTCAACGTACTACAAGTTCTCTTCCTACGGCGACGCCCAGACCATTCGGTATGGTTGGGTACTTATCATCTTCAGCGCGTGTATGGTCGTCGGTGCCGTCATCACGCATTTCTGGATCCCGTCCGTCCAGCGACAGACCGGACGGAACGCCTTCTGGGGCGGCAAGCCCGAGACCCTGGAGACGCTGGCGCTGGGCCGGCTTGGGGCAGCGAGTCGGTATGCGATACGAAGACGGACTTCGAATCGCGGGCTGAGGACGTGGGTTACTGTCGGTGAGGCATGATTTGTCATGGCTTGACTCATTTTCATTCTTTTCTTTTCCCTTTTTCCCCCTTCTTTCCATTCTAAGACATATATAATCTTCCTTCATATATATGCAGGACCTAGGATGGGTGTGTTGGGAGGGACGGCTTTCTGATACCCGGTTTATTTATACCGATCTATACATATATACATACAGAACTGTTTGTGACGATAATACGTCATGTACAATAGACTTGAGAGAATTCCTTATCTACTGGAAATATGAAGGCGTTTCAAACTCTGGGGTAGAATAATGCTTTCGTTAGTTACCCCTTGACTGCCCTCCGAAGGTAATTGTGGCTTTCTTTCAGTTCTTGCAAGGTAAGCATATAGATGGATAATGGGTTGAAGTGAACGCACAGCCATAGTGATCAGCTTTCATCAAAGGATAATCTAATCATTCTTTACTCCACTAGCCCTAAGCATGCATTGAACTTGATCCCAGTGGAAGTGGACTGGCATAACGGAAAGAACTTTCTCTATTCACTGGAAGAGTTGAATATGCAAGAGAGTGAGCTCAATCATGTACTAGTCCTGGTAAGATGAGTAAGATGACCTCCATACATTTTTATATACTATGTACTCTTTCACTCAATGAAAAGTTCAGAGCTACTAAAAATGAACATAACATCTAACATCTATGATACTCTCTATGGCATTATCTTCCCTAGATCTGACAATCGATTTCATCTCCCATATTCACTAGTCACATATTACATATAGGGGGATGTCTTCCAAAAGCACAGCAAGAAGGGTTTACTGCAATGCTCATAGAGACAAGTAGATATAAGTCAGGTGGCTGCTCTATAGGATATATTGCTCAATGCTGAGAGGAAAACTCCAAGAACTTGACTTGAAAAGAACTTAAAGGCCAAAGAGATAGCATACTAGTTTATGCTGGAAGCAAAGGAAAGGACTTAAGAAGCATTCATTAATCTGAATGCTTCTATTCACAAACACTTCTTCACAAGGTTGTTCTTAAGAGAAATGTTCTATGTTATCCATTTACAGGCCTGTGATGGTAACTGAGTTAGTTCAAGAATACTAGTAAGAATAGCTTATTCGGACCTTAAAGCTAGGCAATCTACTAGTATGAAATCTGCTGTGTGGACGGCAAGATTGGAAAAGAATAACTATTAGTGGCGAATGGGGAGACTGCTGCAATATATGAGTTGAAGCTATGTGCAGCATTTAATAGCAATATACCTCGTCATGATTTAGGATGTCTTTCGTGGAATGATTTGCGCTTGAAGATTTAAGTATAGCGTGCTTAAAGCCACTGTTTGTCTTGCTGCGACACGTGCCCCCTTGTGGGTTTATATCTCGCACAGGCTACAGCCATGATTCTCCAGAATGTACTCCATACTCCGTACCTTACCAAAATTAGTAAGCCATGATCCATTGGCGATGTGGATTTGATGGCGGGTGATCGATCCGAAGACAGTGTGGGGATCGTCTTCGAGCTTTCCTTCAGTAGATACAAGTCAAGTGACTGCTCTATTCGACCAGAGGTTGCATCACTATGTCTGCAGTACCCCTAGAGTCAAAATGGACCGTTCGACCCCTCGACTCCACGACTTTTATTTCGTAGCAATGCAGGGAAACAGGAGATCGATCCAATCATCTCTATCGTGGCACCTTTTCAGCAATGGCTGACTTATGGTCCAACATCTAGACCCAACTGGGCTAATTGTGGCATCTTGCTGGAGTCCCGTTCCCGAGTGGCTTTGCTGACGAGGCACAATCAGCCCTGAAGCTTAACTTTGCCCCCCCTGAAAAAAAAAGATACACTGCAGCAACTGCAAATAAATACAATCGATCTGGACCTTTGGATTGAACGTTATCCCACATCTCCAGTTCCACGATGAATGGAGAATCCGCCCCTGGAGACAAGTCGTTCTCTGCCAGTCGCTGGGACGATGAGGCAGCCTGTCCGTCGCTCTCTCCCCAGGTGTACAGCTACATCATCGAATTAGAAGGCCACCTGCGCTTTCAGAATGGGGACATCACGCAGGATGATAAGTCCAGTGTCCGTTTATTGCATTTGATTTGGTCATGTCACTTGCTTACGAGAACCCAAGGAACCCACCTTGTCGGACAATCCTGTAACGCGGATAGAGTGAGGAGTAGTCAGTCTCGCTCGCAAACCATTGCTATGGCATAACAAGTGCTACGTTTCCAGCTGCATCAAAAGTCGACATACCACGCAATGGCTCTCTCAGGATCCCCGAGGATATCCTAGAGATGCCGTCTTTCACCCGTTACGCCGGCCAAACGCTACAATTACCAGGGCACGTCGCTTGCACGAACTACTATCGTATGTCCCATCAAATAAAAAAAATGCCAGACCCCCGTATTCGTAAAATCGAAAGCTGAACTTTTGCTTTGCCCCCCCCCCCCCTCTCAAGGCGAATTTACTCTCCAAACGCCATTAGACGACGGTCCATTCCTTCAATTCCACATCGAACGCACCGACAAAGCAGACATCGCGATGACCTACCTCTTCTCCGACGACTGCTTCCACCCGTCGAAGCTCTTCCCCCATCAGAAATGGTTATACCGATGGCGCTGGCATTGCCTCCCCGTGCTCATCCCCGCCATCTTCTGGGCCCAAGCCCACGAGACCGTCATCATCCGCATCCTCGACACGCTGCATGCGGAGATCTCCGAGATCGAGGATCGACTGTCCAGACCCCCCTCCGCGGACGGGAGTCCCGTCGCCTTGGATGAACTCAGTCGCCAGCTGCATCTGTTCAGTATCGCGCACCATAACCTGCTGCGCCGCTCGCATTTCCAGGAACTAGTCCTCCGGACGGTGCGCGAGAACCTGCAGCTCATTTCTGGTCCGTCGAAGCCGCGGCTCGATCTGGAGATAGAGGAGCTGCATTTGACTCCGTACTTTGTCGCTGTTGAGAATCGGAAGTTTGATTGGAGTTGTTCACGAAGAGGGTGGATACTGCGAGGCAGACGGTATGCGTTTGTTTTTTTGATTGTTTTCTTATGTCCCAGGAATCCCTCAAATCAAATAAATCAAACAGATCATTCCTTTGCTGATGTGAATTGTGAATTTACCAGATCTTCCAACTAGCCGTTCAAAGAGACCAGGGGATTAGCCTTGCAATGGCTCAGACTCAGCTCCAGATCGCGGAGAGCTCGCACCGTATCGCGGCAGTGACCATGCGCGATAGCGCCGCGATGAGGACCATTGCGATCATGACGATGATATTTCTCCCCGGAACAGCAATTGCCGTACGTGCCATGAAGCCACTCTCCCGTTTGGCAGTGATTTCTCTGACCTTCCCCCAGTCCTTCTTCAGCATGTCCATGTTCAATTGGACCTCGCAGTCGGGACAGGGCATTGTCTCGACTATCTGTGGGTGTATTTTGTTACTGCCGTGCCGTTGACTTTGCTGGTCATTGGGATCTGGTGGTGTTGGTTCAAGAAGAGTAGGCCTTGGTGATGCAGAAGTGGAAGAGAGGCTTGGATCGTGGATCAAGTACACCTGCAGCTAGTAAGGTCAGCCGGTGTATTCACAATACGACAACCCCCGATGAGATTGAAGAAAGTTTATCATGATGTATGTATTTTCTATGTGTCGACGGTTTTCTGGAGATGTTGAGCCGAGTCGTGATGACAGGTTACGCATATATAACTACTCCACAGTAGTCCATGCCCAACACATGTCCGAGATATAGAGATTATAGTATGTAGTCCTCCTCTAATTAAGCAATGCTGGCCTCGAGCCAGCCATGTCTCGAAATCCACCCAATTAACATATATATATACCAATCGTAAGTCATGGAAATCTTCCACTCCTAGTAGTAGAATCCAGCCCCGGGCCTTTTTTCTCACAGACTCCCTGTCTAGTTCAACTGCGCCTCCCCACTAGTACTACCACCGGCAAGGATATCCTCCCTCTTAATGCCGCTCCTCTCACACATCCCCCGGAATATCCCATCCTCCTTATCCCACAAATTCAACGGAGTATCCATCTCCGCAATGCTTCCCTGATCCATCACACAGATACGATCATAGTGAATGATCGTGCGCAGTCTGTGCGCGATGCAAAGTAGAGTCTTCCCCTTGAAGCCCACAGCCATCGTCTGCTGGATCTTCTGGTCCGTTTCGAAATCGACGGACGAGGTGGCTTCGTCGCAGACGATAATCCGTGCATCACGTACCAGGGCGCGAGCGAGAGCCATGAGTTGGCGCTGGCCGAGGGAGAAGTTGAGGCCTTCTTCGTCGACGGCGGTGTCGAGGTTGAGACGGGTGGGAGCCGGAGCATTCTGACGAGCGGCAACAGCGGCTTTTTCATCGCTGGCGGATGTTACGGAAGTGTTGGTTTCATGGGCCCCGGGGGCGGGATCGGTCTGGGAGTCTTCCTGACCGACAAGGTACGCTCTGCGGAGAGCGGACCAGAGTTCCAGATCGGTGTGTTCGTTGAACGGGTCCAGGTTGGAACGGATTGTGCCCTTGAAGAGCGCTGGGTCTTGAGGGATGATCGCAAGGCGCGAACGCAGATCATGCAACCCGACAGTGGCAATGTTGATCCCATCGATGGTGATGCTGCCGCCGGAAAGTTCGGTCAAGCGGAATAACGCCGACATGATGCTGGATTTTCCTGCGCCCGTTCTACCGACGATACCGATGCGTTCACCGCCCTGGATGTCCATAGTGAGACCCTTGAGCACGAGAGGGAGACCCGCGCGATACCGCATCTGCACGTCGGAGAATGTGATTCGGCCTTTTTCAGGCCAGCTCGGTTCGACTTTGGCAAGGTGCAATGGCGCCTCTTCTTCCAGTTGTGTTCCGTAATAATGCACACGTTCCGTAGCGTTCATGTTGTTCTCCACCTCGGCAAGCTGGCGGATTGTGAACTGCAGCATCTGAACAATGGCAAGGATGTAGGACAGAACGAGACCGGAGACACTGGGCGAGACGTCAAAGCGGGAAGTGACGACCAGGATGCCCGTGACGAAGACCATGGTGATTCCGACAGCGTCCAATCGTACGCTGAGCCAACGCTGGTTGGAGAACGTCAAGAAGTACGCCCCGTCCATCGTGTCGATGGATTCCCGAATGCTACGCGTGAACTGGTCCTCTACACCGTAGGCTCTGATACATGCGGTTCCCGTAATAGCCTCACTGAACCGCGCGAATACATGGGAGCGGAGGACGGATTCGTGTCGTTTCATGTCACGAGCGGAGGCGCGGTAGTAGTTCGCCGCGAGCAGGAAGAGAACAAACAGCGGACCCAAAGCGATAGCGAACTGTGCGGTGTGTTAGTAGTTGATGATCCGACGCCTATTGTTTTGGTGGGGGGGGGCGCCACTTACATAGTGGAAGAAGACGATAATCAAGATCATGACGGACACAATCATCGTGATGGTAATGGCATAGATACGCATGGCATCAGTCAGATCACTGTCCATGACCTGAACATCCTTTGAGAATCGGTTGGTGATACGTCCCAATGGTGTGGTATCAAAGAACGACATAGGTGCCCGTAGAACCCGAGTCATCGCCTGGTGGAACATGGTCTTGCTGGCGTTGGTGCCGCATGTTGTCACGATAGTGGAGAACAAGTACATGAGAAGTGCCTGGCTACCACCCAGCCCAGCATAGATACCAATGTATTGACCGGTTGACAGATGAGGATATTTGTCCGACGTCCAGTACGACAGCCACAAGCTGGTCATGATATTCGCACCGTTGACGACGGCCAAAGACGCAAGCACAAGGACGACGTTGAAGATGGAACCCGATGCCTTGATGTAGGCTTTCCAGATGCCCCATCCCAAGGAAGTCGTTGCTCTCTCTTCTTGCTGCATCAGGGCCGCTTGCTTCTCCAGCTTGCCTTGCCTTCCCGGGGTCTTTTCCGGCGCCGCCTCCTCAGCATCCTCGTCCTTCTTCTTCTCCTTGCTTTCCTCCTGGGAAGTAGTCGACATCAGACGCTGGAATAGCTCGTTGTCACGCATGAGGTTGTCGAATGTGTCAATGGCATGGATACGGCCCTCGTCCATGACGATAATCCGATCGCAACGACTCAGAACATGCAGCTGATGGGTTGCCAAGATTCGGCATCTATCCTTGAGGAGGCCGCAAATGGCATTGTCCATGATATGGCGTCCAACATGTGCGTCCACGGCGGAGAGGGGGTCGTCCATCAAGATCAGCTCGGCATTGAAATAAATCGCTCTCGCAATATTCAGACGCTGTTTTTGACCACCAGACACGGTAATACCACGTTCTCCAATTTCCGTCTGATCGCCGTTGGCGAACATCTCTAAGTCGGCACGAAGCGCACACGCATCAACGACCTGGTTGTACCATTTCTCATCATACTCCTTGCCGAACAGGATGTTGTTACGAACGCTGGCATTTTGAATCCAGGCGTACTGCGGGCAGAAAGCTCGTGAGGCGCCCATTCTGATAGTGCCATCCGTCAGGCGCATGTCACCCGCCAGCGCCGCAAGGAGCGAACTCTTGCCACAGCCGACTGTCCCAATGACGGCCAGTAGTTCGTTACGGCCTACCTGGAAAGTCAAATCGGTGAGTTTGAAAGGTTCGACGGCGGTGCCATCGCTGGAATTGTCATCTGGCGTGGCCGAGGACGGTGCTGGCCGGCCAGAGCCCTTGGCCTTCGGATCATCGCCGGCCTTCGCTTCGTGGTTGGTACGCACTCGCTCCCATGTGAAGGAGGCATGTTCCAACTCTAGGGCATTCTCCATCGTCTTGTCCCATTCAATCTCTTCTTTTTGTTCTTCTGCCAATAAAAATTCCTGGATTCGGTTGAGCGCCGTCCAGGCATCCGTTACTTGACCAATGACAAGTGGCAGTAAGTTAAGAGGCATTCGAAGCGAGTTGAACAAGGCGAGGGAGGAGAAGATCGGAGCAGCCGTGAGGGTATGCTTCGACAATGCGTAGGTGATGAAAGACAGCATGGAAGCAAAGACAGGCAGCGACATGGAGACACAGAGAATGGCATTCCGAATGGCCAACAGTGTCTGGATGGAGCGGATTTCGACCTTGCGGATCTCTCGGAGGCGGTTCAGAAAGCTGCTTTCCCAGCCAAAATATTTGACGAATCGCACGGCCTGCAAGATCTCCTGGGTCAGGGAAACACGCTGATCGGTGAGCTTGTTGATCCTCTTTCGGCGCATGACCAGCGAACGGACGGCGTAAGTAAGCAGCGGCATACCCAACACCAGCAACGCGTAACCCGACAGGGCGCTGTAGCCGATGTTGACCAGCAGGAGGATCAAGGTGACGATGATGGTGATCGGTGAGGTCCAGACAAGATGAAGCATGCCACAGGCCGTATTGATGCGGTCCACATCCACACTCATCAAAGTGATGATGCGGCCATTACTCCACCCAGTGCCATCGCCGGCGACACCCTTCGCGGCATCAGCAGCCGCCGCTTTCACGCCAGCTTGGCCTTCTTTTCCTGGTTTCAGCAGATTGTCTTTGGCGGATTTCAGCGCTTCTATCTTTTCCTGCGTAGCTTTCCCGCCCGCTTTGGCACGGTTCGACAGCTTCATGGCTTTACTGAAGATCTTGCTGATGAGCACGGCTCTAATCTGACCGCCAACCATCATTCCTCGATAAATGAACTGATTGGTGCATAAGCTTTGCACCAGTTGCATGCAGGCGATGCCGATTGCATAACCCAGCCCATGACCAATATGCGGTGCCGGCCGATTGGTATGCTGGGCGATATATGCCTCTGTGGCGAATGCGATCAAGTACCGGGTCATGTAAGGCGAAAGCACCATGAGCAGGGAGCTGAAGAAGTTACACACACCACCGAGGCAAAACTCAAACCTGAACGTATTAAAGAGGGCCCATAACAATGGGTATTTCCCGCCACGCTTCAGCCGCTGCTGGAAAGCATCCTCTAATCTGTCAGACAAGAGATCAACAGCTCTGTCGGGATTGACGGTCCAGATGTCCTGAAGTTCGAGCGGACGCAAGTAGCCCACCTATGACTGAATCAGCGATGGAGTTTCGCACGGTGAATTGACGGGGGAGACATGGGGCATAGAAATAGCCGGGGTGCGAGACAGACCTTCATCAGAGGGGCCATCCATTGGAAGGTGATAAGGCTGAAGATATTGGCGCCATATTCTCTGGACGGAGTACGCTCTGAAGGAACCGGGGGAAGCTTTTGAAGTCGCAGCGGATTCAGTTTACGATACCATTTGGAGCGAGGCGTTGCGACAGGCTCGATTTGGTTGTCCTTTGTATCGCTAGCTTTGCGGTCCACAACCGAGGCTGTCGAGGATCCTACCGAGCGAGAGGAGGTCGGTTGCAGCGTCTCCTTCTCATTGTCGACGACGAGCACAACATCGCGAGATTCTCCCGAAAGACCCTGGGACCCGGCGATCTCTGGGGTTTGAGACGCGGTCGGTTTGTCTGTCATTTCCTTTATCTTGTTTATGTTCGTCTGCCCTCTCTAGAGGGGGACCGAGAGGAATGACGTAGGGAGCCCGGCAAAAGTGTGGGCGAGGGCGGACAGTCGAGGAAATTTCCTGGGGTTGACGGAGGAGGGACTTGTCATCCTTAAATGTAGTCAGTGAAACGCAGCTGGAGATAGAGACTAGTTTTTGATTTCAAACAGTTAGTGCTAGTCCGTTAGTTATAATTGATTAATATTATTAGCGAGCCCTGGGGGAGCAGTGGCCAGACTCGAGTCATTGATACACCAGTAGATCGAAGCGAGATCAGGCAGCACTGTCGAAATGCTTGACTAAAACCGGGGCGTTCTTTCGACTGCTTCCCCATTGCCGATTTCCGATCCAGCCAGTCGTCGTCAATCCACGGTCTGAGTCAAGGCTAGCTTGGACCACTGTAAACAGAGCCATGTTCGCGTCTGGGACATTCTTGGTGGGAAAAGTCCAGCTGTCATCGGGAATTCAAGCTCTGGAATCTCCGACGTTTGCAGAGCCCATGCATCATTACTAATCAGGTGCTTGGAATGTATGAACTGCCTGCAGTAGTTGAATGCTGATCGATACATAAACTGCTATCATCTCATCTCTTTCAACAGTCATCGTATATTATATCCTCTTCGGATATATCCCCTGTCCAACAATATCTCCCATGCTGCCTGTACGATCTATCGAGGTTGATTCTGGATCTTGTCCCACGATATGCATCCAATGCTGCAAGGTCGGCAATCACCAGATCCGATGTCCGATCCCCATCCACAGATTCCCGATCAGGCCAGTCCCAGCAGTTGGTTTCAGAAGAATGGAGAACGGAGTTGACCTCCTTATACAGCACGACAAGAAAACAAGAAATCAATGGGACTTCCTTTCCTTTCTGCAGTGGCCATGATTCCCTACTGCCCGTTTATTGCTTTCGGTATCGACAGTCACAATGACTGCTAACATGAGTCATTGTCCGGGTTCAACCTCGGCATATTGGTCTATATATATGTACCTCGTCAAAAGGACAAGCCAGGCGATTATGACACGCATCTGACAGCTTGTCTTTTCATTGTCTTTATTTACTCTTTAGTCAATTGTGAATATCAGCGTATTAATAGAAAAAATGCAGCATTTGAATTATTCATAAGAGTTGCGCTCCTGATAACTTGAGAATCCCGAAGAAGTTAACGAGAATGGGATGGATCAATTGGGACGGAGGACAGGGAGGACTCGCTGATATACCTTGGCTCTTTTTTTCACTATCGACATATCTATCTGTATGTGGCTCACTCCCTGCTGGTGAGCGATTTTCTACTCGTCGCTGGTCCTGTAGCATAAATCCCTCTACCCCTCGTTCCTACGGTATATATATAAAAGAAACGACAGTAGTCCCAGATGCAATTTGCTTCGTAAAATGTATGTTTTTGGTTGATTTCTTTTTGGTCATAAATTTCGTTACAGCATCGGAAAGCATGGATTACGTCACAAGTGTACCGAGTCAACTTCTTCCAACAAACGTTCCAGCTCACAAAAATCCGTAGCCAAAGTGCGTCGTGCAGACGGACACGATCTTGACAAGCCACAGCCAGACTCCTCGAGTCATGGCCCATACTGACCTCAAGGAAGCCCGTTGAAGGGCGTGTCCCCTCCGTCGGTCCTCTCTCTGCGGGTCAAACCCGCGGCGGGCAATGATATTCGTCATTGCGCGCGAAACCCAGCGGGCGCAAAAGGATGCTTCTCTTCGCATCTTCTTATCGCCGGCCAAGTCATGGTCCCCATTTCCTTGGTCAGTAACCACCCCCAACTTCTGACACATTCTTCCAGTGCTCAGCTCAGTTCTCCAGGGTGATTTTGACCTTCTTCTCGGCAGGAGGGACAACCTTGTCCTCAGCCTCGCCCTTGAGTCCTGGCAGCTCCTTGACAGCCTGCTCGATGATTCCGAGAGCCTTTTGGATCTCTTCTTCCGTGATGACGAGAGGAGGCGCCAAGCGGATGATGTTCTGGTGAGTAGGTTTGGCCTGGAGATGTCAACGTCAGTATCCACATGAAAAAAAGCGACCTACAACCCAGGTAACGTACCAGCAAACCCTTCTCCTTCATCAACATGCACAGATCCCAGGCAGTGTGTCCGTTGGTTTTGGACTCGTCGATGACCATAGCGTTGAGCAGGCCCTTACCACGAACCGTCTGGATGATGGGGTTCCGGATGGCCTCGAGACCACTGCGGAAGACCTGACCGAGCTTCTCGGCCTTCTCGACCATCTGCTCCTCGCGAATGACCTCCAGAGCGCGGATGGCGACGGCGCATCCCAGAGGGTTACCGCCGTAGGTCGAGCCATGGGTGCCAGGCTCGATGGTGAGCATCACATCCTTGCGACCCAACACGCACGAGACGGGGTACATGCCACCGGAGATGGCCTTGCCGAGCAGCACCAGATCGGGCTTGATGCCACTCCACTCGTGGCAGAGCAGCTTACCCGTGCGGGCAATACCGGTCTGGATCTCGTCGCAGATCAGCAGGGCGTTGTACTGGTCGCACAGCGCTCTGGCCTCCTTCAGATAATCATCGTCGGGAACCACAATACCCGCCTCACCCTGGATAGGCTCGACGAGGAAGGCAGCCAGGTTGGGGCCGGCCTTCTCAAAGGCTTCCCGCAAGGCGGCCTTGTCGTTGTATGCAATGGGCTTGTCGGTGCCGGGAATGACGCAGCCGATGCCGGGCAGGTAAGGACCATAGTTGTCGCGCGACTCGGGATCGGAGGAAAGCGAAATGGCGGCAAACTGCAGAAAGAAACGAAATTAACTATTGAACGCCTTGAACGGTGTTGAAACTTCCAATAACTTCCAGTGCCGGGGCGGGGTCAAATGAAACGCGAAAAAAGAAGAGAGAGCGTACTGTACGGCCGTGGAAATTGTTCTGAGCACTCAAGATAATAGCCTGGTTCTCTGGAATTCCCTTGACCTTGTAACCCCACTTGCGAGCAATCTTGAGACCGGTTTCAACGGCCTCCGCACCCGTGTTCATGGGCAGGACCATGTCGAAGCCAAAGTACTTGGTGACGAACTCGGCGAACTTGGGGAAGACGTCATTGTAGAACGCGCGCGAGCTCAAGGTCAACCGAGAAGCCTGCTCGCACAAAGCTTGCACCAACTTGGGATGGCAATGGCCCTGGTTGACGGCGGAGTAAGCGGAGAGGAAATCGAGGTAGTGACGGCCTTCGGGATCCCAGACGGAGGTACCGGATGCTCGCGCGAAGACGACGGGGAGAGGATGGTAGTTGTGAGCAGCGTACTCATTCTCCGCGTGGATTGCTGCTTCGGTGGACGAGGCATGGTAGGGCGAGGCCTTGGTAGGGACCTGTCGCTGTTCACTGGTGGCGATGGGAGACATGATGGCGGGATATATTGAAGAATGGACTGCGGGAGGGACAGGTAGCAATTGCTAGGTGAATTGTTCTCTAGATATTGGAGATCTGGACGTTACCGTTTTGAAGAAGAGAAAAAGAATACGAATGATTGTGTTACCTGGAGAGAAGAGGAACACCAAGAGGCGGGCGGCGGACAAATTGAATAAGAGGAAGGAAAAGAAAGCCGACGGTACCCATCATGAGGATGGATGTGGAATGTGGATACAACATCCACGACGATACTCACAATTCGACTGGATCAGATTTAGATTAAGCTAGACCCCTAAGTGCAAGTCTATCCGCGATGCCATCTTCCGTACATGATCCATCCATGGACACCACCACTCCCTCTATACCGGACCGGCTGTCGAAGGCCTGTGTCTTCTCTCTTCCCCGGCCCGGCCATGAATACATAATCATTTGTTGTGAGCAGTCTTAGCTAACCTCCAAGTGACTAGCATCTTGACTAGCAAGTTTAGACTCCAGTCTATAGAGCCGCAGACTGACTTGCTACCGTGTACTGCGACAAACATCGTCATGTAGGGGCTGCTCCTCCACACCCTGCAACATGTCATCTTCCCCTTCTTCGTTCTCGTCTTCTCCATCATCGCCTTCTTCTTCTCCACTCCTGTCCAGACGATCCATACGCTCCTTTCCCCACCAGTCGCATGCCTCCGACAGCATCCAGCATCTGAAGCAACGAGTTGTTCAACAACACTCCACGCCCACCACCCAGAACATCCTCCTCTTCCTCATCGCATTTCGACTGCTCAACGCTTTATCCATTCGCACTTTTTTCCAGCCTGATGAGTTCTTTCAGTCTCTTGAGCCTGCATGGCAGCTTGCTTTTGGACGCGATCGTGGGGCATGGATAACCTGGGTGGGTGAATTCTGTCCTTCCGCGCGGCGAGATATTATTATACGGTACAGCGCGCGAATAACTAATGCCATTTAATGATGCAAACAGGAATGGAAACATCACCTTCGATCTTCATTACATCCTCTGTTCTTTGCCAGTGTCTACTCCGTTGCCGATATTCTCGCTCGCCTTCTCCGTTTGTCCCCCACACTTCGCGCGGATCTCCTCATCGCTGCTCCGAAGACAGCGCAGGCCGTTGTCGCGGCGTTCGGCGACTTTTACACCTGGAAACTAGCTCATCGCGTCTACGGGCGGAATAGTAATGAAGCATGGGCGACAGTAAGTGAAGCACCGAGGCAACGTCTGACGTGATGGAGAACTGCTGTTGACACGTTGATTGCCTAGCTGGCTTTGACCGTCCTCAGCCCCTGGCAGTGGTTCTGCGCCACGAGGACTTTCTCCAATTGCCTTGAAACGACACTGACCATTGTCGCGCTATACTTCTGGCCCTGGCAGTGGTCTTTGATAGCCAGCAATGGTCACGATCGCGAACAACAAGCACGCCAAACTCGTGGAGATCATGTCGTAGAGGAGGCATTTGATGATCGCAATGAAATTACAAGGTATGGTATATCTGCAACCGGAATCAATGCCATTCGCTAACTCCGAGGCATTCGATACAGATTGCGCCAGTGTCTGTCTCTTGCCGCGCTGGCTTGTATCCTCCGACCCACCAATATCCTCATCTGGATCACTTTGGCCAGCTTCACCTTATTCGGGAGCAGTTGGCAGGAGCGAAAAATCCTTGTCCGCGAATCATTATTTTGCGGGTGAGTGTACAGTTTCTGCACTGACAATTGTCTTCTCGCTCACAGTCTCTCTTAGTTCAGCCATCTTGGTTTTGTCCGCTCTGGCGGATCGTCTTTTCTACGGCACCTGGACTTTCCCGCCTCTCAAGTTCCTCTATTTCAACATTGCACAATCTTTGGCTGTCTTCTACGGGAGAAATGACTGGCATTACTACGCATCCCAGGGCTATCCCCTGCTTCTCACCACTGCGCTGCCCTTCACCATTGTCGGTTTATATCGCGCTCTGGTTCCGACAGAATCGTTCGCAACGGACCGCTGGCGCACTCCGTTTCGGGCAGAGCTGGCGTTCGTTTGTCTGCTGATGCCGTCTATTCTGTCGCTCATTTCCCATAAAGAAGTTCGTTTTATATACCCTTTGCTACCGTCATTGCATGTCTTGACTGCGCCGCCTTTGGTTGACTTTTTCCATCCGGCAATTTCCTGGTCATCGCGCGCCTACATCCCCAGCAGGCTCGTTCTCCTGTTTCTGCTGTTGGTCAATGCCGTCATTGCGCTTTATACCACTCTCTACCACGCGTCTGGACCACTCAATGTGCTGTCATATCTTCGCGAGCAACATCAGATCCATGGCCCCAATGAAACGGTATCCATGGCTGTGAATTCACAGGCCGCTATCACCGCAGGATTTCTGGTGCCCTGCCACAGCACACCGTGGCGCTCCCACATGGTCTACCCGACCATCCACGCTTGGGCATTATCCTGCGAGCCTCCGATTGGGATGAACGACACCCAAAAGGCGGCGTATCTGGATGAAGCAGACCAATTCTACGCCAATCCCAGCACCTTCCTGCGCCAGCACATGGTGGGTGGGCTGAGACATCTCCCGCGCAAGCCTTCCTACCTCTCCCCTACGTACCGGCCGTCGGGCCCTGCGCAGGTGCAAAGTGGCCCGGAGACCACCGATCAGTACCTTCACGAGTGGCCCGACTATCTCATTTTCTTCGCCCAGCTCGAACCGACAATGTCTACATTGCTCCGCGGCTCCTCGTATGCGGAATGCTGGCGGTCATGGAACACAGCCTGGCATGACGATTGGCGTCGTCGCGGCGACATCGTTGTCTGGTGTCTGGATCCCGCTGAGCAGCAGGCCTGGCGGACTGTGACTCGCCAGAAAGACCTGGAGAACCGTGAGCGCGAATTCGACCGCATTGTCGAAGGTTTCAAGAAAGAGACAGCGTCCTTGCAGCGTTGGCCGTGGAGGCGGAAATCCTCGCTCTTTGCCTCGCTAAGCGGCGGGCAGGGATCATCGCTTCACTGGCCTTGGGAAAAGAAGAAGCGGGCAAGTTGGTTACCGTCGTGGTTGACGCCGTCGCGGAGGATCCCTACAGTTGAGTGGCCGAGTTGGGTTCCCTGGGGGGACAAGAAGAAGAAGTGGAAATCCAACAACGCTTATAATAATTTGTGGTCTTGATTCAAAGTTCCTTTTCAAATTGGCTATGTCATGTACA
>JSYV01000338.1:0-19796 GCA_000787455.1 Evansstolkia leycettana | reverse complement strand
CCCCCCCCCCCCAACTGGGAAGTTCTGGTACTTGATCTAGCCTCAGCCTCAGCACTATCTAGTATGTGTGATATTCAACTTAATAATCTGTCAGAAATGCAAACAAGCTTGGCAAGCTACCATTTTTCTTGAATCTCGGTATTCAGGTTAGGAGAAAATGAACCGCCGCGGCCAAGAACATAGCGGAGAGCATAGCTAATTCTGGACTAGAAAAGTGGAGATGAAGATGAAGGGATAAGAAAAACTTATATATAGGTCCTTGACATATGTATTGCAGATGACATACGAATAAAATAAATGAGGCACATAGCATAGCATGCAGCTCAATTTAGTGCCTGCCAAAGATGACAATGATATATTGGACTCACATATGCCTAACGCCGGTAAATGATGCATCTGCATGAGATGGATATTGCTACATGACACCGGAAGATAACGAACAAATGATGGAAGCAGATGAAATGCAGGATGCGAAGACGATGGCCAGCACTGGGGCCCCTAAGACTGGAACACAAAATCATGATCAGAAGAGTGGCCGAAAAGATGAAGAATGAAAAGAAGAGAACAGAAGAAAAAGAAAAAAAGAAAAGGGAAAAAAAAGATAAAGAAAAAAGAAAGAAAAGAAAAAGCTTAGAGATAACAGTAAAATATCAAGCTGATGAATTCATTCAGTATCACATGTTAACCAATTGAATGCCATTCAACTTGATTCAAACCGAACTGAGCTTCATTGAAATTCGTTGAACTCGATAAGAGTGTCATTCAAATCTCATCAAACATAGCGAGCGCTCAAGCTCGCGAATGCATCCGGGCTATGGCGACCATTCTGAATTCCATTGATATCTACACTTTGCTGGCTCATA
This sequence comes from Evansstolkia leycettana, assembly GCA_000787455.1. NCBI lineage: Eukaryota > Fungi > Ascomycota > Eurotiomycetes > Eurotiales > Aspergillaceae > Evansstolkia > Evansstolkia leycettana. The sequence goes on along the minus strand of JSYV01000338.1, from coordinate 18,933 downwards.
TGTGTTCGTGGAAACGGGTTTTGTGCCTGAGGTGCCTTCATCCCCATCCCGATTCCCAGTCCAGACTGCGTACCCGAGAATCCTGCTGCGGCTGGCTGGCCTTGCCCAGGAGATGCAGTCATGAACGGATTGCGTGAAGCTCCAGACGCAAAGTCAGTAGAAGAAGGAGTGGATATGGTTGCGGTGGGTTGAGGAGTAGTGAAACTTGATGACTGCTGCGTCTGTGGCGTGGAGCCCTGGGAGGCGGTCAGCGTAGGCACAGGGCTCACACCTGCGGCAGCCTGTTCCGGCTGTGATTGCTGTTGCTGCTGCTGCTGCTGCTCAGGGATGGAGGAAAGTGAAGGCGAGAGATTGTACAGAGCAAGGATGCTTGATTTGTCAAGCCGGCCCGTCGGCTGAGGAGTTAAGAACTGATGTGGAGATTGGAAGCCGGCTTGTAGATGAGGCTGAGTCTGTTGCGGCTGCTGCTGAAATTGAGTCTGGTAGCTCACACTCTGAGGGATGGTGGGTGCTGGGGTCGACTGGAATGGGTTATAAGATGCTTGTGCCGGCTGTGGTTGCTGAGAGGGCGACGATGTTTGTGCCCAAGGGGATGTGGAGGGGAAAGAAGGCATTGTGTTCGCATGCTGCGGTTGTCCAGGGCTTGAAATGCTAGGAACCTGTCCTGCCGCTTGAGTCTGGATTTGCGGTTGCGAAGACGTATTCTGCGGGGAGACCCGACTGAAGAAAGGGTTAGTTTGAGCGAGATTGGGAGTTCGATTGACACCAGCATTCGCAGCGCCAACCTGAGGCTGCGGTGCCGTCTGGAAGAAGGGGTTGTAGTTGCCAGATAGTGATTGCGGCGAACTGACAAGGGAACCTTGGGAGAATGTGGATGTCACAGGAGGTGTAAGTGGCTGCTGGAAGAAAGGGACTGATGTCTGCTGGCTAGGGTACCCGCCCGTTGAGTTGGGAAACAGAGGCTGCGAAACTTGAAGGTGCTGAAATGATACTTCAAGCGGTTGTGCGGACTGAGCTTGCGTTGTGGGCATATCAAAAGGATTGTAGGACTTCGCATTCGGTGTGGTTGACGGTTTGGAATCCAACCGATCAAATGGGTTTGTCGACGCCTGAGCCTTCGCCGAGGAATCTTCCGTCGCAGCCGGCATTGTCGGTACGGGCGTCCTTGCACGCGAACCGGGATGGCTTCCCTCTCCTAATCTTACCAGCGATTCAATCGCTCTCTCAAGATCTCCGCTCAAGCTGCGCAGAATAGAAGCGTTGCGCCTCTCGTCCGGAAACCCCATGTCCTTCAGTGCAGCCAGTTTTGCTTCGAACGACGGGTCCGTATCGCTGAATGAGGCTCCAAAACCGTTCGACCCCCTCGGAACAGGTCCAGGCGGCGAGAGTGAACCGTGTTTCTCAGACCGGGGAGAAATAGGCTGTACTTTGTTCGTAGACGACCGATGGAGATTCGACGCCGACGAAACGGATCTCAGACCAAACCCAAAGAACTTGCCGGTTTTCGGCGGCAGAGGCGGCGGAGAGCCTTCTGGGGATTTTGTGTAGCCGGAATCTTGACGACTGGGTGGCTTTGGTTTCCCATCCTCCAACGATCTGTACTGGTATTTCTGCCGGATGAACCTTTCCATGGCGGAATCCGCTTCGTCGATATCGATCGGAATGGGAGGCTTGATGTTCTTGGGGTTGTAGATCTTATTCACAAGGACGTTACCGTGCGATTTCATATTCTTCAGATTTCATCATGTCAGCTTTCTCTTCCATTCTCTGATGTGGTAGAGGACTCCGACTCACGTCGACTTGCTCCGACGTCCAACTGTCCATGCTTAGCGACTTGACCTTGGAGATGTGCGTTCCCAACTTGCGATGCAATGCCGCACAGCGCATACAAAGGAAGACACCCAGCTGCGCTCCATATTTCGTCAGCATGAGAGGTTATACGCGAGGTGCTATAGAGATCGGGAGGTCGGGGATAGATGCGGAGATACATACATTCCAACTTGCCCACGCTGGAAGCAGAAGAGTCGAGTTAGTTTTGGGTTAAAGTTGATTTAAATAAAGAAAGATGAAGCATACCTGGATTCATGGCCTGGCAATCGGCGCACCGATCATTGCCAGGCACAGTGCGGATGAGATCCTGCAGGGTCTTTTCATTGCGCAACTGCTGGCGCTTACTGACACCGACCATCTTTGCAAGCTGAGACGATTCGATGCGAAGAAGGAACTGAAGGCAGAGACGTCGTATTGCAAAGGAAGGGCGAGAACCTGGAACGAGTGCGTATGCGTTTCTCGAAACAATGTCACGGCAAGCGTGCCTGGATCTCTGTGGTGGGAAAAGGAGCAAAAGGAGAGAATCAGGTTATTGAAGCATCGTTAAACGGAGTCTTATTAAGAAATGAACAGAAAGCGAGTATCTGAGGTTTGCAGCAGAGAAGGAGAGGTGTCGAGAGCTGCGTTGGAGCCGGGAGAAGAGCGTGAGACAGAGAGAGAGAGTTAGAAGTGTGGGGGAGGATGGATCATTTGGAGCTGCTTTTCCTTGGACTGTACGGAGTATTACTCTGGTCAGAGAATGTATGAATACCTACAAAGACTGCATATCATTGACATTGATAAGATTCAATCTCTCTCGATGTCATCATCCATCTACGGGGAAAATATCCCTTGCTTCATTTTCTGATTCTCAACAAGCATCCATCAATCCCTTTTGTTCTGTCGCTGCGATAGAGTCCCTCCCAAGGTCTGGTAAGACTGTAAGTTCTTAGTGACGGGCTGACCTCGACTAAAAGATTCTAGCCCATATTCTGGAAGTGAAAAAGGGGGTGGTTCAGGTTCGAACTCGTGGCCCTTAGAAGACTGGACAAATCAAGCAAGCGAACCGATCGTTCTATTACTATCCTTGATTCCAAGTCCACCTCGCCAGTTGTACAACACATGGCCTGTATGAAGAATACTTTGCTTCACTCTCCAAACAGTAGTAACTTGGTATTTCCCAGAAGCATTGTGCGACTGCAACAGAACATTATTCCCAGGATGCAACACTACAGCGTCCATAGAGGAGAGATAACTCAGCAGAAAAGGGACCATCTATATCAATATGGCAAATGATTCAGCTTGACAATAATGACACGTCGACCTGGCATCTATCCCAGGACTTAAGTCCAGCTGTCGATGTTTCCAAGGACGAATAATGAATATCTAAAATCCTTCCTTACAGCCGTCCTCGAAGATCTATCTGCTCACGCGACAACATTCCTACAAGGAGAGGGATCCATCTCTCCAGTTTGCTGTGAAACCGGGAATGCTTTCTACGCGTGATACAAAATCAAGGCAAAGTGAGAGAATGTCTGAGCAGCAGGTGACTCGCATCCACTACAAAAATCCAGTCGAGGAGCCTTATTAATTGCCCAAAATAAAAATTCCTTCTAGTACGCCAATATGACCTACCATCCTATGGAGATTCGATGGGCCTTCTGATCCAGAAGAATCAGGGAAAAGGGTGCCATCAGGAATTGGAGGTTGATTATGCGTTCGTGATTTTCATGAAGTGTGAGGAGGGAAAAAAAGAAAAAAAAGAGAAGGGGAAGACGAAAAAAACCTGCACAGTTAAGATGGGTTGGTGCAGTCGTGTGGATGTCACATGACCATCGCTTTGTGTTTCTCCGTTTCCGAGTTCGGGCTTGGCTTTTCTTCGCATCGCCAGCAGCTCTTTTTCCCTCTCCGTTTCCCTTTTCCATCCTGCCAACAAACCATGTCAAACTTATACGACGGCAATGAAGCACTTTGCTGGTTAGCATCCCATTCATGTATGTGGGATTCATTGGCTTCTAGAATCCTTTTCATTATTGTGGCAAGATATATCCTTTGGGGGTGCTTATGTGCACCCATAGAGTCGCGAAGAGAAATTCTGCAAACTCAACCACCAAGTGCGCGTCTAAGCCTTTCAATGGCTATAGAGGCATACTCACCCTTTTTTCGTTCGTTCGTTCGAGTGGAAGATCAAAACCAAACAGTTTTTAGCAGAGCTGCGTCTACTCCACCCTGGTGTTCGTCCTTCAATCGAACAGCAGGACTATTTTTTATGACGGACATTCTCAATATCAATCAGATAAATTCTCTCTCAATACTATAAGCTGTCTATCCTGCTGATTATAAAATTCATATGTGCAAGTAAATCCGCTGACTGTTCAATTGGCAGATCTGTCAGGAGAGGAGATGTCAAGTGTCCTACCGCACTTGGTCAAATAGAATGAATACACAAGACCAAAAGTAAAGTGATCACCAGATGCACGCCGTCCAGTCTTAGTGCTGTCGGGATGATTTCCGTTTAGGTTCGTCGAAGAAAGGCTTCAAAAAGGCGTCCATCAATCGAGCGGTGTTGTAATAGGAGAATTGCCTTTCTGGGATATCGCCCAAGTTCTGAACGCCAGTCAAGCCAATATCTGCTTCAACGTCAATAACCTGAAGATAAAAGATAGCTAGCTCACTTCATCTAGCCGAAGAACTCACGCGGACTCTGCTGGTGTTGTTGTCTTGCTTGCTGCACCGAAGAGACAAGTTCTCGCAGTCTCTGTCACGAGACGTTAATCTCTCACGGAAAGGATTCGTCGATTTCGACTTGCTCGTCGTCTTGAACTTGGCATGAAACAGACCTGTAAGGCTTCGGATTGCCTGTTCCATCTTGTCCATTTCCTGCAAGGTCAACGCGTGAATGTCTTTACCGTCAGCTCTTGCGAGCAACATGTTGTCGTTGAGGGCTTCCTGCATTCGCCCGACCACCACGATGGTCAGGACGGTAATGCAGAAGAGACTACCCCAGTCCTTGGAATTCTTCAGAAGACGTTCCACGCCCTCGCCAACAAAGACTGCCTTCGTGTATTCGTGGAAGAGGTTAAGGAACAGGAACTTGACGAGCCTGTTGACGGCGCGAGAGCAGATCACTCCCCCAACCCAGCGTTGGTCCGGGTGCCACTGTAGATGTTGAGCAAGTGAAGCAGAAGCATCAGTAGGGACAAAAATCTGGTTCGTCAATGCAACGACGACGATGCTCATCTTCCACGCTTGTCTGAGGATTTGTTCAGGGTCATGCTTCTTGATATGGCGATCCGCTCGAAAGAACTCGAAGACATCGCAAAGCTCCGCATATCGCCACATTCCCATGATGACTGACCTCCAAGAGTGCACGTGCAGAGGAAAGAGACTATAAAGCCATTGCTCTATGCTATGCATGTCTTTGAGGGTGTTGTCCACCCAGTCGTCCAGTCTTCTCATCGCTTTGGGGGTGTCGTAGGAGACATAAAACGACATGGATAATGGATTCATGATGCATGTCTCACCAGAGGTAGGGTCAATATAGAAAGCGCGGCAACTATATGCCTGCTCGCTTGTGGCCTCGAAACCTCTACCAGTCATACAGAAATCTCTTCCAAATCCTGCATTCAGAGGGAGGAGGAAGGTGTGTTGCGTGCGGCTTCTAATACTTTCCTGGAGGAAGCTCTGCACCGACTGATGCTTAAGCCGATCCACAAGACAAGCTTTGGAATAGTTAGCTGGTTTCATTCTGTATAAAAAAAGAGGGAGAAGAGCATCTGTTCAATGCATACCCGGAAATAGATGAGCTGCCACAAGGTCTTGTAGATGTCCGCGCAAATATCCCAATTCCCAGCTCCGGAATCCATTGGAGTCGATAAGGGCTTGACATCTGTCGCATTGCTCTTTAACCGAGCACTTGATTCTATTGAAGAAGCACCGCCAGCATGCTGGGCCCTCTGTTCGCACAGTGCGAGCATTGAGTGCGTCTCTTTCCGGAAGATGAGAACCCGTTAGTCGTCCGTCCCTTCGTTGCGTGAGGCGTACAGCAGCAGGGGCTTCTAGGAGGCCACTTTGACGACGAGGCTGGCTGCTCGAGCCAGGGTATTCTGTCAAATTACAATGGCCATCGATCTCTCGATCCGCCGACCTTCGTTTCTGGGCGTGGTTTCCTTGGATGTCCTGAGCGAGATACGTCTGCTCAAAACGCTGGTTATTGAAAACTCCAACCTGCTGATGTAGCGCAACATTCTGACACTGAGTGACTCCCTCGTGTTCTACAAAAGCCTCGACTCCAGCGCTTATCATTCCGTTGCTCGAGAGACCCACATCTTGGTAATCTAATGCGCTTGTATATTGGAGGTGAGAACTGGACGGCTCTAAGTCACGGTCAACTCCTGGCAATTTTTTGGAAGGCCAACCACCCAGAGTTCCAGTAAGGGGGATGTACCTCGATAACCAAATTGTGAAAAGGCCATGAGCCGGCTTTGCTGCTCATTCAAGTAGGTCAGGTTGACGAACTCGTTGATCAGCTGGCTGCTTTGTCCGCTCTCACCCCAGAGGGGAGCGGCCGCATTGCTGTATGTAAATGAAACAGTTTCAGGAGTGGAAATGAATGGATCATTTCTGGCCCATTTGCGGTCCCTCTCCAAGAGTTCTGGACTACCGATTTCGGGGTTTGTGAATTGCGAGGTTGTGGGGGCTACCGCCACGCTGTATGCGATATCAGTTGGCGGTTGATGGTTTGGTTCTCAAGAGGATAGTAGGCTCCCTGATGATGATCGACCTCAAACAATGGCTGAGCAATATGGCTCTTGTCAGGCCCCACGTTGAAGTCTTGAGGACAAATAGTCGCCTCAAGAAACGAGGAATCCATAAGGTCCAAATCCTGGCCGTGATGGGTATGGCCAGATCGAGGATGATGAATAGAGCACGAAGTTGGAATGATTGACCAATCCAGAATACTGACAGGATCTCTGGAACACGGTTCGCTGCTTGACAGCCCTCCGTGCGGACGAGGACCACGGGCAAAATCAGAGCGAGAGGAAGGGTTCATGAGCTACTACAGTGGAAAGGATAGACGTTGAATCGAAGCCACGAGATCAGCAAAGATGTAATTAGACGGAGATTTAGTAAATACATCGAACTGCAAGAAAGGAAAACACAGCTTAAAGAATAAAAAGCAATATATAGGATGTGCTGCTATATACGTCAATTTGATGCATGGGAATCCCAGAAAGGATTCATCAAACCTTCCAGGAACAGTGAATCAGTGATGGCATCAGCTTGGGACCCATATCGGATCCTCCAGGGCTCTTTGAGTGCGTAACCTCTGTCCAAACCGCAAGCCCATACGCTGCCTTGTTATTCGAATAGTGAGCTCCGGTTGGGAGTAGAACACATCGGCATAATCGTTCAGACGACTTGCAAGCTTGAAAAAGACAGGGCGAGGCAAGGCTCACCCTTACTTACCAATCAATGACATGATGTCCATACCCCGGGTGATTCGCGAAACGCTGACGATGAGTCTCCGGAAAGCGCAAGGCAAAGCCTCTGAACGGTAAATAAAGTGTACGAGAATGTGCATGATCCCAATGTCAGCTATATTCATGTATCAAGGCTTGGTAACTGAATCGAGAAAGATGAGGGACAGCACATAAGACTGATCCCCGGTCAAGAAGGTGGATGGAATAGATGAAGAGGGAGAACATCACCAGCAGAGAAAAGGCACCTGGGCACCAACCAGGATGGTGGATGGCCTCGGCAGCTTCTTTTTCGATGGCTTCTCACTGTTTTCACTCCGCTGCCTTCTTTCTTGTCACTGTTCGCCTTCTGAAGTTTCTCGAACCCATTCACCGTTCTACTTACTCATCTTCTCATGAAAAAGGTCCAGTGATGAAAATGACCCAGCCGGGCACGCTGACCTGATCAGGACTCATCCACCAGAAACCAATAAACCCACTCGCTCGCTCGCTCGCTCACTCACTTACGCTCATAGCAGAGGAACTGAAGAAGGCTCCTAAACCTGGGAGCTTCCTTTCTCTTTGTCTCTTTTCTCTTTCCCTCACTTCACTTCTGTCCATTCTATCAAGCGCTGCCACGTCCATAGTGATACTGACCGGTGAGAATAACTGCTCAAATTGGGTATACATGCATATCTCTTAGGGCTCTTCAGAGTCCTTAGGTATTTTGCCCGATGCTTCTTTGCTCCATCTGCTCAGCTTCAGTCCAGGGTCCAAGTGACATATCTCTGCACGATTCGTATGCAGTCAATCTCAAGTCGGTCCTCGTCATCTGTACTCCGTACCTGCATCGAAATCAATGGAACCATTCCCTTGGTGAGAGCCATATCTTTATCTCTTCTCCTATCTATCTCAGCGCGCGCTGGGCATGATTGAACTTGTGGATATGCAAGCAGCATGAATCAAACATATGGGTTTCTACCCGATCTTCTCTTGCGATGCCTTCTGTTGGCGCTGTCTGTCTGTACCTTCATTCTGTCTGGTCCTTCTCTCCGAGACTTTTGCATAGGCGTACAGGTAATCTCTGTGGAGCGCCGGTGTGTATGACCTGACACTGTACCTGTGCCGTTGGATGTCTACATTCATGCGCTCTAGGCTATTTATTGGTCTCCTTACTGGTTCTTTTCTGCCTCTGTGTCCACGAATAATGGGAGAGGGATTAACACACACACACATATACATGCATAAGGTGACAGCGGCCTGACAACCGGAAGGCATCAATTGGCAGGCTATATACCTCAATCGGCCAATCCGTCCACGGGTGCTTTGAGCATACTTATGAAGCAGCTACGAAACCACAAGTTATACAAAAAGCTCGAGGAAAATCTCGTACCGGATCCGATCAGCAGAGTTTATGCGGCAGTTATAAGACCCTGTTATACACTACAGACTAGAGTTGGAGGAAGATGTAGATGTGCTAGTGTACTGTATGTTTTATTGCATGATTCAAGTCGATTCAATATAACAGGGAGGGTAAGGAACAAGGCATACAAGGGTATGAGGTAAACGACAGGTATGCAAGAAAAAAGAGTATTAAATTATACATAAATATGATGTGACCAGCACAGGAAGAGGGTGGGGATATGGTGATGGAGTACAATAATCTGCAGAGATCGAAGAATAGGCAAAGTAAAAAAAAGGATTATAACACAATATGATAACATAGAATGCAAGGTGAACGAGAAGGCTAAAGAAACGAAGGATGCAAATGGGAGAATACAACAAGTAGATGGATGAAGAAAGACATTTTCTCTGCAAGATCAAGTGAAAAAAACAACGGATTCAAGAAAAAGTGTTCCCCAACCACTGCTCGTGCCCTTGAACGGAAGAAAAAATCAACAAAGCAAGATATCCAGAGATGTCATCAATGCTCTAATAGTTCTGTTCATCCCATGGACTCCGTCTGCGCCCCAAGTCCGATTGAAGCTCCCAGACAGCCAGTCCCAAAATGCTTCGCTAAATTGTCCAAAAGTTCCCTTCTCAGGAACCTGAACCTTCCAGACCACACCCGTGTCAGTAGCCCAGACGCCAACCCAAGATGCCGAAACCAGATTCGATGGATCCAGAAGGGAAAAGAAAGCCGTTTCTCTTGACAATCGCCAAAGGAAACCATATTATTATAATGGATATAGGGGAGGTACTCCTGGTCACGTGGCATCGTTATTGCGCTGCCTGCGAAACGAGAGAAGCAGCTCTTCTTCTTCTTGTTCAAGCGGAATCGTCACGCTTGCGCTTCTTAGTGGACCGTCGGTCTCCCGACGTAAACTCAGATGCGCTTCCATCCGATGATTCGCTCGTTGTGGACTTTTCGGCAGCAGCGCTGGCAGCTTCGTACAACACTGCACCGAGGGCACCGGCATCGCTGTCCAGAGGTGTCGATGATGCCGCGTCCCTACTGTCGAGAACACCCATCACGATGGTTCCGCCGGCATGGGTTCTGGCATGCTGAGCGAGATTATCACTTCGAGAGAACTTCTTGCCGCAGTTCTCGCACTCGAACGGCTTGTCCTGCGTGTGAAGAGAGCGGTAGTGACGCTTCAGATGCTCCTGGCGACGGAAGCGACGAGAGCAGAGAGAGCAGACAAACGTCTTTGACGGATCGTCAGTCAAAGATTGCTTGCGACCGCGGCGGTTGACAGACACGGGGGCGGAAGGAGCATCCGAGGAGCTTGACGCAGTGGTCCCTGAGGACTGCTGAGGCTGGGCAGCAGTTTGCTGAGCGGACGACTGGGCAGACTGGGAGGAGCTGGAGCGGTTGGTGGCAGCAGCCTGAGCCTTCTTGCCCACAGTACCAACGACATCCGAGTCGCCGTCCGAAGTACCAGACTTCTTGAGTGACTTGCGATTGTTTCGCTTCTTCGTCCGCATCTCCTCAGGATTGGGCTCCACTTCGCTCTGAATTGGCAGGAAATCCGAGGAATCGACCGAGGGCAGACCAGAGCGGGCAAGCTCGTCTTGGTCGTCCGAATCATCCAGACTCTGCTCACTCAAGAATTCGTCTTCATCTAGGGCGTACGGACCGATACGCTGTCTCTTACCACCCAAGTAAAAGGTGTTGTGGTTGGGATGGAAGTCAACGAGGCGGTTGACGAACTCGTCCTCGGAGTCGAGGTCGGAGAAGCTGTCAAAGGTCGGAAGTGTGCTGAGCGGATCCTCCGTAGAGCAACCGAAGGACGGGGACGGGTTCTCATGAATTGGAAGCGTCACTGCAGCACTGCCCAGGACCAGCTTGGGTTCCTCGTCATCGCAGGTCAGGGTGGGCAGAGGCGGGAGCTCAGTAGGCGTGGGCACGCAGTGGGACGACTCAACAGTGAGCTGACGGGGGTCGCAGAAGTCGGAACTCGAGGGCTCGGCGGGCAACGTCGATTGAGACGAAGCAATGAACTGAGTCGGGACTGGCGAGGGAGATGGAGAAAGGGATGGGCAGGAGCTGTTGGCAGACAAAAGCTCCGAGGCTTGGCTGGCGGTGAGCGAAGGCGGTTGGATGAACACTAAAACACAAGCTCCGCGTCAGTTTTAGATGGACCCCCTTACATAGATAGTGTCCACGCTTCCGCAACTAAAGTCTCGAACTACTTGTCATAGATTCGATCTGACTTCCGTAGGCGAACTATAAATGCACGAATCTCTAAATTTCGATGGAATCGACAAAAGCGACATCACTTACCAGGTGTCATTGGCGGAGAGTCTGCCCGCGACCAGTCAACGCTGGCCAGAATCTCGCTGTGGACATCGCTTTCGCATCCTTCCTTCACACCTTCGACCTTCTCAAACGAGAAGAACCCATTGACCGGTGTATGCAGAGCCCCACTGGTGGAAGGCGGGCTGCTTATCGTACTTCCCGACGTCGATAGTGGTGGAGTTGAGGGGAAATTGTAGTAGTCGGCGCTCACAAACCGAGTATCCAGAGGCATCAGAGCAGGCGAACCCTGTTGCACGATGATGGTCGGCTTGAGGTGGGATGGCTGCGGAGAGGCAATGGGAGTCATGTTCATCGCACCGCGGAATGCATTGGTGGTGGCCATCTGGTGCATGTTCATGACAGGCCCAGGAGGGTAGATTGGCTGCTGCTGCTGCTGCTCGGGCACACAGTGCTGCTGCGGCTGAGGGGCCGGGGAAAACGCCTGCATGTGCCCATAGAACGGCTGCATCTCCGAAGGATGGCTTGTGAACTGCGGCGACTGTCTGTGCTGCGAGTCCGAGTCGGCAGGAAAGTATGGGAAGTTCTGGCCTTGCACCGGAGTTGGGGCCATTGTGTATGTTGCGTCCATTCTGTGTTCAACCTGGCGCCTTGTCAGTCTGGTTCGCTGGCGAACGTCGAGGCACCACACGCACAAATTATTAGGGTCACAAACACCAAGGAGTGGATAAAGTAGTCCACACCGAGTCGGCTCCTTGTGAGCGGGATGCGTGTCGTCTGGATGGTATGGCTAAGTAGTATGAGTGCGGCTTGTTCCAAGTCTGCTTCGATCAAACAGTAGCCAGCGACAAGATAAGGGGAGCAACTGATTGATCAATGCTGACAACGCTGGAGACAGAGCGGCAGATATACTGAACGAGTGGACTGTTGCTTTTTCAAAGGAATGACTGGTGAGGGCTTCAAAGGATGGATGCCCCCGAGCGAAAAAAGACAGAGAGAGAGGAAGAGAGAGAGTAGGGTTCTCGATGAGAACAGATAAGCGGTTGACCGTATATATATCGAACAGAGCTGCTGCAATGTCGAGATAATTGGACACTCTGGACGATGATCCTGCTCTTTTCTTTTCTTCTTTTCAGTCTCTTCTTTGTTCGCTGTGATGAGTATGTGTGTGTCGGTGAGCGAATCTCAAAGGAAGGATAGGATCCTCTATCTGATGTGAGCCGAGCCTTAGGTATGAATCGGCACGCTCTCGACCAAGGAACCGGAAATGTAATAAATAAAATAGAGAAATGATACAGAGGGAGGGAATGGGTCTCAGAGATCAAAAAATAAAAAAAAATAAAAATATAAGAAATAATAATGATGATAAGGAAAAAGAAAGAAGAGGAATCAGAGGGCAAGAAACGGCAGCGGGGAAACGAGAGTAAGTTAGACACTATGGAAGAGGAAAAGAACGACGAAACCCAAAGGGTAGGGAAGGTGGATAAAAAGAGAGTCGTAATAGTCGCAAGTAGCAGGTAGTAGAGGCTGTTGATCTACATACTCGTGCTACTACGACAGATGTGCTACAGCCAGGCTAATTGACTGGTCTTGAGGCCTTGGACTCTTAGTCACATTTCAACACTGGATACGTGCGATGCTCGTCTTGTCTTTCCTTTCTCCGTGGATCCGGAGGAACACTAACACACTGGCTCAGGAACCGGGCCACTCTCTGATGCGACACTCTGAGTCTGGGGCGGGATTGGAGCGATGATAGCGCCAGTGCATATCCGTTCACTTCCAATTAGTATCTACGGAGTCAATCCAATTCATCCTAATTCCCCTCCAGTTGAAGGCTGGACGCCACCCACCCTTTTCTGGCCGTGTCTTGACTTACTGTAATTCCCAAGGTCTTGCAATCCCCTCAACTGGTGTCAGACTCGCACATTTTTGCAGAGAAATGAAAAAAAAAAGAGGCAAAAAAAGAACAAGCCCACGCTCTCAGACACAGCACTGTCACAGCACTGTCACGGACGGGAACGAGAGACACCAAAATTACGGTCCGTCCGGGTCGCAGCCCAGTCGAGGGTCTTGATTAAACCCACACACTTCGGCTGGGGACCCAAAAAGGGTATAAGTGTGGTGGATAATGAACATCCTGGTCAATAATAATATCGAGGGCCCGTTTTTAGGAGCACGAGTTGTGGCTCCATTTCTCATTAAAGTGGTGTTATTAATTACTATTGCGGCCGTAAGTGCTAACCTAACTTGCTACTGCACATTAGAAGGGTGGGTACTTCAACCTCAGATTGGGTAAATGCGGAGGAATAGGCGTGGGATCCTTGTCCGTGGACTGATTGACCAAGCCTCGATATACGATATTTATCCTATGCATGGAGTTGATGGACAGTAATACAGCAGCCAATTATTGATTGAGGACTCGTTGGCTGGTTGGCTACATTGCATGGTGCTTTTACTCCGGGGTACTCTAGTGCCCTTTCACAAAAGAGAGAGAGAGAGTCCAAATGAGAGATAATGCATAGTAAAGATGGCTGACAGTGTCCCGAGTCCCCTACACCCGGCGGCACTAACAACTGTCACTACCATTTTTGAGCTAATCCTCCGTTGATGCTACAGTACTATAACGACTGTGCGCAAAATCGCCACATCCACCTACCCACCACCTGCCTGAGCTTTCTTCCCTCGAACAACACACCAATTAGGTAGGTAGGTAGGAAGAACAACACATGAGCCAGTGGCGTGTGAAATCCCATGAATAAATGTTGGGAGGAGAGTTTCAGCAGACAGAGCTGAACAGAGAATCCAAATCAGTCAAATCCCTTCAATAATCTAGAAAATAAGATTCTGATGCATATCTCACATCCAGTGGTGTGGACGAACTGCTGCGTCACCGCTCTGGTCGTGTATTGGATGAAGTTCATGTTCTTTCTTTTTTTTCTTTCTGGTTCGAGGCTTATCACTCGTATGTCCCACAGGCACCCAGTCCCTCGGTCAGTGAAAGGCAATCGATAGTCGATCCTACACTTGAGCCAAGTTGAGCGGGGAGTAAGATGAGGGCGAGTCTCACGAGAGACCGAGCCTATGGCTGTGTCTTTAGTGCTGTTTCGCGCGCCGGGGCTTGTTGCGGAATGCTGCGCTTTGCTTCATCTTAAGCCAATGGGCAATGCGCGTGGGTGGGCTGGATTTGTCTCAGCTAGCTGAGCGGCCCCGTTCCGTTCAGAGCTTGGGGTTTGGTACGACTTGCTATTTTCGTCGTACTTCTGTTTGGAACCATGGACCAGAGAGGCACGTAGACAGATTGCGATAGGCGAGCGCTCTGCTCCAATCTGCTCGTCAATCACACCCAACCGATGATGATAGGTACCGTATGCTTCTGCTGTTGGAATCATCGGCGCTTGAGGTTCGCTTCTGCGTTTTTGCCTCGGAGAACACCTGTTGCTATCGATATTAATGGTGGGAAATTTTGAGTGTGGATGTGAATCTGAATCTCTTTTGTGTATCATTCAGGCATCGAAGCCTAAGGTTATGAGGGGTGGGATTGGAAAATTGTTTTCCCTCTCTCTTCTTTTGCCCGTCCCTAAAACCTCCTCTCCGCACCCACTTGTGGGAAAAGCAAGTGTACTGTGTGAGACAAATGAAAACAGAGAACGGGCAGGAAAAGAAAAAGTTGATGTTGCAGAAGGAACCAAACTGTAGCTGGTCGGTCCCAGCCCTGGTCCAAAATGCATACATTTACTGATTTCAATGATTGATTGCGGTTGTCTCAAAGTAAGGGCCATCGATTAGTCAGAGTAAATAAGTTCTTCGGCCTATGGAAAACTCCGTACTGCAGGAACAAATCGCGGAAGTTGCATGGAGATCTAAGGGCCTCCTCCAGCTGCAAACTCTCTGTCTGCAGCCATCATTGACATATGCAGTGGGCATTATTGACAGGGTCTGTCATTAATCCAAATCTTGAGCAGATGCATTACTTGATAAGAGCAGATTATTAATTTTAACCGTCCATTCAGCAATACTACATGTACAGTAATCCTTACAGCAATGCTGTGCTTCTAGAGGATACATGAATATACCCATACTGTGCTGTAGCTGTCCAATTCATTGTACAGTAGATTTTGTACTGTACATAGGGTATGCAAGATAACAACCACTAGAAAGACATATCAGTCAAAAATGTCTTTCTTTGACAGTCATTCATCACGCAAGGTCTCGGAGCATGTTGTACGTCCACGCAGCAAATAACTCGAAGCCATTGACATTCGACCAGTTCCCGAACCGACGAATCTACCCAACTCCACTTCCGTATCTTCGTTGACGATAATTGGCGCATCTAAAGATAGAATTCTTCTTTACGAGAGGCTTCCGGGTGAATCCTCTACATAAGAGACGACGTGGCCAATGTAATCCAAAATTGCAGACACAACCACAGTATTACAAACATCAGGTACGAAATCTTAATTGCGACTGTGCATGGGTAGGGCAGATGGTAAGTATCGATATTCCTTCTGAAGTTAGACTTGAAATCAGCATCGAACTTCGAGAAAATGGAGACCGGATCACGGAAGAGCCATAATCAGCAATTAGAATCAACACTAAGTGGAGGTGTTAATTATTAAGTTAGTTGGTTGGCTGCTTATTCAATCATTACAGTAACTATCTCAATCGTGTAGGATGAGGACTTATCGAGACCTTGTCCCGGTTTTCTCGGCTGGCCTAACGGTCCCTGTGTCTTGATGCATACATACATCCCTGTCACTAGCACACAAGAGTGACAAGTTACGACAAAAACGAAGAGAAAGATGTGTCACAGAGAAAAGACCGTTGTCGCACAGACAGAGTCCCCATTTTCCTGTCAAATTTAAAGTTGTGATTGAGAGGAAAAGAAACGAAGGAATCCCTTGCTTTCAGACAGAAAAGCCTTCCGAAATGTGGTCTATCAAGTCTTGTAGCTACTAATTACAATATTGTACTCGAAGAAACGAGTCAAACAACATGTAATAATAATGTTTGCATCCTTACAGTGTCCACTGTCCACTCTCCACTGTCTATCTCAATTATTGCAATTGATAAAGAAAACATACCATTGATACATGATTGGTGGATATGGGACCAACAAGGTATTTACAGACAGACACGGCCATAGACGCCAGGAAGCCTTAGGAACCTTCTGGACTGTGGTAAAAACTGGAGATGGTGCATCCAGCTTGACGGACGGGCGATACCTAGCGCGAGCAACGGCGCCCGCGGAAGGTCTTCCCAGCTTCGCTCGATCAAAGGACAAGGGACTGCCAACGCGAAATGATGGTCAACTCCGCAACGGTACTCTGTACCCAGGTGCTTTCTAAACCTCTGGTAACTTACTCTTGGGACCTAGTCTGACAGTTCCCGAATCCCAGACGAATGGGCAGACTTCCATCGTTTTCTTGCAGTAGGCAGCCGTTTACTACTATCAGAGGCGGACGATGCAAGTAGCCTTATGTATTGCCGCCGTCATACCAACGAGAGAAAGTCAATCGTACAACCAGTTTATGAGATATCAAATTCTTCGTCATCACAGACAGGGCAAGAGTGAGACGTTTCTCGCAGTACTGTGTGCAATACGATAGATTGGCCTGATGGCACCAGAGACTGCACAGCTTCGGAATCCTCTAGCCAGTCTCAGTCATGACCATAAACGATGCAATCAGACTGGAGACACAAAGATTGAAGGATCGAGTTTAATTAATGTATAATATTGGCTTAGTTAACGTTAGCAGCGGCTGGAGATAAAGATCTGACTCTGAAGAGACTCCGGTCTCCGTCCTGATCTGGATTTCATCAATCGAACGAGCTCAGAGATCCCGGAGGGTGTTGTTTGCAACGAAAGCCTCCCACGATACTCTTTACGTTCACAGTTAAGAATCCTAAGTTCAGGACCCGGTCTGCTGCATTCATTACTCCGTACTCTGTATTGCTACGCAATCGTCAGAGCCTCGAGTCGTATCAAAGTTCAAGCAAGCCAAACTTTTTCCGTTGCCATTCTCCATACGCTGAAACTTTGTTACGTAGTCTGTATAACCCTCATGCCAACCCGAGTCATTTCACCGAGAATCACTAGTGGGACTGTTGGAGGCGGCGAGCATCAGTAGATCCTCTCTAGTGTGTGGAGGGAGAAAGTATATTCCTGTGCTAGTTCCAGACTTTCGATGGCAAGCAAATCTGAAACAGACGATGTACACCCTAAGAAGGCTATCAAGACGCTAGTCGGCCGCACCCGCCGCAACGAGTGTGGGCCAAGAAAGCGTGTTGGACAGTTAGTTGGAGTCTGGATGCTACTGCATATGCCACAAACTATCCAAATTCCCATAGTGGCGGAAAGAGGTCAGAACTCAGAACTTCGAAAGCAATCAAAGCTCGCGAGACAAGGCGTCGTCAAGCCCAACGGACCTAAGTCATTGAAGTCGGGCCCTTGAAGAGCTCTTGTTGCCCATGCAAATATAGCATCCACTGGCAGAGTTATGTCGTTGCTCTCCGCCTGTACCCAGCGTTCGATCAACCTCGCAGTCCTCCGTTTTGTGTCAAGTCCCGAAGACGGACGTCCATCCTATGCTGTGTCGTTGTCGACTTTTCCAGACGCCCAAGAAATCCCGCGTTATGACGAGAACACCCGCCACCCGGGATTTGAGGTTAGCAGGTAGAAGTACATGCGTAGGAGAGTACTCCGTATGGAATACGAAGATGATGCTGTTGCGCGCAACCTCTCAGTATTTCTCTTAGGTGATCACACTCATTAGTCGGGAACGTGGGCAAGGGACAAGTGCCGAGGCGTCTAGAATCCAGATTGACATGACACGATTGCGGGGACTAGAGCAGATGCTGTGCTTGAGATTGAGTCTTTGAGATGGTGAGAAGCCTTGAATCTGAACCATACACCATATGCATTGTCCAATAGTCAACATCCACCTCGGCCGCTGAGACTCGAGAGCTTCTTCACGAGGGCCATGGCGATTTCTCGGAAATCTTTGAATTATCAATATTAATTCCAAAAGGCTGGATCGCCTTCTCTTTCCAAATTAGTCTCAACCAGCAGAAGTCTCAAGAGGATGATCTTCACCGCTTGAATTTGGAGCCTTCCAAGGTAAAATAACGTAATCCACAAGCGACCCGCCACCCCAACGCGTCCGCGTCCGCAATAAAAAATAATAGAGCTTCATTACCTACCCAAAACAGCAATTATATACAGAAAATTAGGATACAGTACAATTAGGACACTGTAGTCTCCTATATCTGAGAAGATGGCAATCACTGCATCTTGGTGGCGCGCGTACGCGCAGTTGAGAAGCTGGAGATGCTGATTCTATAGGCACAGCAACAGGAGCTTCTTGGACCTTATTCTCATGTTCTATAAGAATCTGAGCTTCTTGTATAGAAAGGCCTCCTGTATAAAATAGCTGTTGAGTTGACTGATTGTGCTTTTGCTTTTGTTTCTTATTTACAGCTCATAAATTGCGGTTTTCTTTTACAAGAATAACTGCACTATTCATTGCCAATTGACATCTTTTGATAAGCTGGTTTAAAGCTGCATCTGTTAGGCTTAGTGGACTCTACATACGTTATTTAAGAAAGGCCTTTATTGCTGTTGCTTGAAGCTCCAATTCTATAATATGGTATTTCTGGCACCCATCACGCCTGATTGCTGGATCAGTGTTACGGCACAAGCACAAGTGCGAGAAGACAACAGCCAGTCAACCCCGCGCAAGGCGGATATCGGGAAATGGAGGAACCAGAAGTCACGTGACTCCCTACCCCAGACCTACCCCAGGGAGTATACCAACAGTCACCAATCATGACCCAGCCTACTCCAGTATCTACTCCAGGGGTATACGAGGAAGTAGGGGATAACAAGCATATAAGGACGTTCATTACCAGTGCACTTAGATAGTTCTTGTTTAGTTCTTCGCGATCAATATATATAACATTACAATT